>LD357901.1:52606-106099 GCA_001465055.1 Ptychodera flava
AGCTTTAATTTTGATTTTTTCGAGGTAAAATTGGATTAAAAAAGGTGTATAATAATGAGGTTATTCCCAAAATACCGGGATTTATGTCCGAGTACATTTTTAATAGGCATAAGGGGAAAAGGAACATTTTCAATGCCAAAATAGTTATCATGGCAACTTGAAACATTAACATAAGTCTAGTTTTTGTGTTCTCTGACCCGAATTCACCCACCAGATAATTTTCATATTAATCAAAGTAACTTTTCAAGGGATATTAGAAAAATTGATATTATCAACCCCTAAAATGGTTACCATGGAAACATGGGGCAGTGAAATCGATATCATATTTGGTCTTTTCGACCCAAAATACCCTAACTGTGAAATTTTCACGGAAATTGAACCTATTATTATTCGCGTTATTATTTCTATATGATACTTATATTATTATTATTATTATTATTATTACAAGTTTAGGGGCTATAAGTATTATATAGAAATCTAATAACAGTTCATTGAAGCTGTGGGAATTCTGAAAAAGAGGTGTTGTTTATTTTAATTTTGTCAATAGGGGTGACTTCTAATTGTCGTACATATATTCTCTCCGCCCAGTTAGGTGTTCCTTTTGACATCACTACCCTTATGAATATTCATATACTTGCAAAAACTGACAGTCGCTGTGTCTGTCAGCGCCTGCTCACAGCTGCTGAGCTGCACAGCGTAGGCTTCGGATGCAGGCCCATCGTGGCAGTCGTGGGCATGTAGAAAACAAGGCACAGCGACTGTGGAGAGTCTATGCCAGTGTAATTGGCCTTGTAAACGTACCTTCAGCGTGGCATTTGTAGTTGTGGCGAAAACCATAAACCCTCTCCCTATGCTGACGTTGTTGGTTTTATTTTGTTCATGTGCATTAACTGTAAGCAATCAAGGAAGTTTTGGGATGGAAATAGAGCAAAGGCATGAGCTTCCATCTGTCCATGAGATCTGTGCTACAAATATAACTTTACGCATGCGCACTCTCTTGCCAGTGTAATCTGCCCATATGAGCGTGCGCAGTAGAGTGAACGTGCTCGTGAATGTGTAGTCTGCACACTACGTCTCGTGTCATTCAGCTTTGCATGTTGACAGAAACTGGAATTACTGCAGAGAATACTTTTCAGGACATCACATGTTAGTCTCTAAGGTAACAAGTAGGACGTTTAGGAACTCTTTTCAGAAAGTTCACGCCGCCTGTGGCCATTTTGTGGAGTATAAGCTTATAGTTATACATACCTGGAGCGTACACAGTATTTCTACTGTACAGTGTACATATTGCCGGATAACATGCGATGGAATTTTGTGTTTCACGTCGTTCAATCATTCAGATGGAAATGCTGCCCTTCTCCAAACTTTGAAAAAAACAGGGTGACAGATTTGGAATGCTAACAATTGTATATCAAGAATGACGTAATTTAATGAGAAGACATTTGTATTCGAGCACGGCTACAGTTTTTGATTCGAGAACTCTCATCATGATGGACCGTGGTTGTATTCAACAATTGAGAGGGCAAGGGTGAGTCAACTTTTTCCTTTGTCCATGTAGCACTTGTGCAAAAATAAGCGAATCCACAGGCCTTTGGCGAATCAATAAATGCGTTTTTCACCAAGCTGAAAGGTTGAAAGATCCGTCCGTCACTTTGGGACGAGCTAGATAAATGCAGTCAAACCCAGCTGGGCAAATAATGTGACTTTGTTCTGGAAATTACGAAGACGATGTGCGGTGGAACTTTGCAACAAAGTTTCAATATCTGTACTGACGTACTTGAATGACTGGCACAGGACACAATGGCCAATAAAAACGCATTCTCGTTGCATTTTGATAATGTATTAATCACAATGACACAGAAATTATGCCTCCTCCCGGCAGAAGGGCCATGGCCAATTTTTAGCCCTGCTACAGTATGTCTCAGTGCTGAAAAGGCCATGTTGTTGTCAGGTTGTCACGGCGACTTTTAAAATTTACATACAACTCTGAGAGTGAAACGGGTTATAGGTCACAGAACTTTTGAGTCCCACTGTCGTCCATTATACCTGTTTCCTTGGGTATTAAAGGTGTGCAAGTATACACATCAAAAGACTAGAAAATTCACTTCATGGGCAGAATCTCGTAAAGTAGCCTTTTCTTGTCTGGTTTACGAAAAAAGATACCCCTGATCTAAAATATGCATGGTTTTAAATAAAAAGCTGTGGTTACTGAAATGGTTACTATGGTAACATAAACAAAAATGAACATGGAGTTCATACTGTTATAAATACACTTAGGAGAGCATTTGCATAGTAACTGGGATTACTTTTAATGGACTTTGGACAAAAATTGAAATTTTAAAACGCAAATAGGGTACTATGGAAAAACAGGGCAGTAAAAATGGATATCATATTTTGTCTTTGTAACCCGAAACAACCCTTTGGTATAATATTTCTGTTGATTACTGGATTTTTACACTGGATATTTGGTCTTTCTAACCCAAAATATCCCTTTGATATAACACATTCTGTTGATTCCTGGATTTTAGGTGGAATCTTTGAAAAACTGGTAATTGTAACTCCTGAATGGTTGCCATGGAAACATCTCACATTAAAATGAGTGTAATTCTTTTGGTGTTCTAACCAGAAAAACCCCTATTATCAATTTTTACATCAATCAATAGTTCATTAATAGGAATTAGGGAAAAAGTAACGTTTTCAATCCAATAATAGTTACCATGGCAACTCAAAACATTAAAATAAGTCTGGTTTTTGTGTTCTCTGACCCCCAACTCCCCCCGCTAGATAATTTTCATATCAATCAAAGTAACTTTTCATTTGATATTAGAAAAACTGAAAATTTAACCCCTAAAATGGTTACCATGGAAACATGGGGCAGTGAAATCGATATCATATTTGGCCTTTTCGACCCAAAATACCCTTATGGTGAAATTTTCACGGAAATTGAACCTATTATTATTCGCGTTATTATTTCTATATAATACTTATATTAATTATTATTATTATTACAAGTTTAGGGGCTATAAGTATTATATAGAAACCAAATAATAGTTCATTGAGGCTGTGTAGGAATTCTGATAAAGAGGTGTTGTATATTTTAATTTTGTCAATAGGGGTAACTTCCCATTTTCTTCCATCAAAAGTCACGACTATGAAAAAGATTTCCAATATAAATTAACTCTCTCTCTCTCCTATGAAAAAGATTTCCAATATAAATTAACTGTCTGTCTGTCTGTCTGTCTGTCTGTCTGTCTGTCTGTCTCTCTCTCTCTCTCTCTCTCTCTCTCTCTCTCTCTGCAGTGAAATTGCTATGCTGCGACCATCGAACGAATATTTTCCATACATTAGGGGTAACATTAAAAGTTCATTATATAAATCTAACCAGTGTAGTCTGGCAGAGACCCTGCGATTCGCGTTCTTCTCTGTTGGAACACGCGCGCGCCCTTCAGAGGCGCGACGCAATTCCCAGAGCATGCGCAATTGAGAGTGCGTGGCGTGAACGTCTCCGATCTCGTGCTATCGTGTCGTTAGCTTTAAAAATGATGGAATGTCAACAGAAACTGGAATTACTGCAGAGAATACTTTTCAGGATATCACATGTGAGTGTCTAAGGTACCAAGTAGGACGTTTAGGAAATCCTTTCAGAAACTTCATGCCGCCTGTGGCCATTTTGTGGAGTATAAGCTTATAAGCTTACGTAACTGTGCCACACTGCAGCGTAAACAGTATTTCTACTGTACATATTGCCGGAACATATGTGATGGAAATATTTGAGTTTCACGTCGTTCAATTATTCAGATGGAAATGCTGCCCTCTACTCCAAACTTCGAAAAAAAACAGGGTGACAGACTTTTGGAATGCTAACTCTTGTATAACAATGATGTAATTTAATGGGATGATATTTGTATTCGAGCACGGCTACGGTACAGTTTTTGATTCGAGAACTCTCATCATACAACAATCCAGAGGGTGAGTCGAACTTTTTCCTATGTCCATGTAGAACTTGTGCAAAAATAAGCGAATCCACAGGCCTTTGGCGAATCAATAAATGCGTTTTTCACCAAGCTGAAAGGTGGAAAGATTAATTTTTTTTGTAGCACGTCAGTAGTTTGATATGACTAACGCCCTTCACAATAATACTGGCTATTCCATTGAGCATCAGGTTGATATACATATGTAGAGATTTTTATATAAACTATTCCATAGCTATTTACATTTCTTTATCACTTTTTGCGGTTTTGCGGTTTCCTGTTTTTTGTTAGCCGATTAGCCGGCACACGCAAAAACGACTAGTCTTTGCGGTTTTCTATAATTTTGAGTTGGCACGCGCCAAAACGATGAGTCTATTGCGCCCGTATTTCTGGGCACGTTTTATAGTCTCACTGTTTACCTCCGGTTGGTTAGCAACCGCAGTTTAATTGACAGCTGATTCTTTATATTTAGGGTAAATTGTTGCAATAAGTGTTTCCTACGACGTTCGCACAAGTGAGAGCCCTATATTATGTCAAGTAGGGCAGTATTAAACGTGATATCTTGTAATATTTCCCCCTTGTCTTCAATGGCCTGCTGGGTTTTTAAAAATTGTTTAGAGGTATACAGGCACCATGTTCAAATTAAGCCGTTGCTACCATGGAAAGGGATCTAGCTAGTCATAGAGTTTATGGGGTCACGCCAGGTCACACTAAAATAATGCACCACTACATGGTCATAATTTGTCTTCATTATTCTTCCTGGAATGAGACAAAGAAATCATTAATTGTCAATCCATAAAATAAATAAGTACCAGTGAATCTTGGGTCCTAAGGGGAATTGGGTTCACAAAATTAATTTGAGATACTAGTAGAATTAATTTTATCACATAAAATTAATTTGAAGGCATAAACTTAATTTGATGAATGCGAAGTTAGTATTATACTACATAACACTTATTTGAGATGACTGCATGAAACAAAATTAAAAATGCTTGAAAAATTATTTCTGGTCTATATAAAATTAACTCTAACACACTAAAATAACGGAAAACATAATTTTGACCAGAATGGCCCCAATATACATTATCTTTATTATTATACACCTGCGTCTGCAATCTTTGGAGTTTTCTTCGTACAGTAAATTTCGGTATCAGAGGACGCAGAGTCCAATAACTTTGCCGCGGAGTACAATAACTTTTGGTGTTATTGGACGCTATTTGACCTTTGACCTCAAAACACCATTACGTCAATGCAGGGAAATACTTCTAAACATTGGGTACTTCACAACGTTAGTAGTGGTGAATCAAAAGCCTGTGAATTCGGGTGAAATTATGCTGCCGGCCTATAATTTCTCACACGTACTGTACACTGCACTGCGCGGGTTTGAAATTTCGTTCTGTGCGCTCAGCAGCGCGCTTAACGCATTCTCAGTTTGCTCGCGATCGCTCAGTGCAGTGCGGGATGGTCATCCCCCAAAAAGCTTTAATTTTGATTTTTTCGAGGTGAAATTGGATTTAAAAAGGTGTATAATAATTAAGTTATTCCAAAAATACCGGGATTTATGTCCGAGTACATTTTTTAGTGAAATAAGAGAAAAAGGAAAATTTTCAATGCCAAAATAGTTACCATGGCAACTTGAAACATTAAAATAAGTCTGGTTTTTGTGTTCTCTGACCCGAACTCCCTCACTAGATAATTTTCATATCAATCAAAGAAACTTTTCATGGGATATTAGAAAAATTGATATTTTCAACCCCTAAAATGGTTACCATGGAAACATGGGGCACTGAAATCGATATCATATTTGGTCTTTTCGACCCAAAATACCCTACTTGTGAAATTTTCACGGAAAGTGAACCTATTATTATTCGCGTTATTATTTCTATATAATACTTATATTAATTATTATTATTTCATTATAAAGCCTTCAAAAGAAGAGAAATACAATAACTAATACACAGACAATTTCAAAAAAATCAAACTAAATGAAAACACTCTGTACAGACAAAAGATAACCCATGTTTAAGATTGTCATAATTACATATCAAGAAGATAACGACTGTGTAAATCTTTTGCCAGCAAAAGCTAGCGAATATTGTCAGTCAGCCCACCTGGCCTTGAACATGTCTTTATATTTTTACGGATTAACGGAGAGTATCGCTTGTCAAAAATATACCGCAAAAGTTAGACACCATTTCTGACACAAATTCTATAAACACGTGATACTAAGTCAGTATGGCCCTGCAATCTTCCACATTAATGTGTATTCAAAAGATGCAGGTAAAAACAACGTGCACGGGAGTTGTTACTAAAGATGGATTTCATCAAATCAAGAGAACTGATTTCAAGTGATGTATAAATTTTCATAACGTGAATTGCCTTCAGGAAAGAAGTACTTCTACAATATTTGTGAATCCCAAACCCAAAATTAAGTAATTTTAATTTGATTTTTGAGGCCTCATTAATTGCTGATTTAGACATATTTTTACGTGCAGAGAAAACAAACAAATGGGTGAACTCAGCAGTTTACGTGTAAAACGAAATTTATCACGAAAATAAAACTCATTGCTAAGTCAGGGATAGAATACAAGCTTTGAAAGTGTTCAGACTACTTATCCCAGCTGGGACGGCAAAGCTCCAGCCTCAGAGTTATAACAGTCAGTCAGATGAATGAACAGTCATTTGGCTTGCAGGCTTGAAGTTGCACCAAGTCCACAGTATAAATCAAGCGTGGCAGTGAAGGTCCTGAAAAGTCTTGAAATCAATACTACTGGAGTTTCCAAAGACTTGAAGTGACACACAAGAGATACGACCCCAAAAGTCTGACTGGAAGCTGTGCACATCCCTTTTTATAACCATATGCTTACATAAGGGCATATAAGAACAATCTAGAACTTTTATTGACATACTAATTACTGTTCTAAAATTATCTCTCTTGCACAACTCAGTAAATTTTCTAAACATTCCAAGGATGACTAATTGAATTCAAGGTTGTGAGGTCATTAAGGGCAATGACCTTGAGAATGTTCTAGACTAATTGAACTCATGTCATGATGAGTGTGGGGGGAAATGACCTACATAACACATCCCCTCTTCAAAAAGAAATTTTTTCAACGAAAAAAAAAATCTTTTACAAATGTGATATTAAATGTGCACAATAATTAACTCTAAATACGAGAGAGACAGTCTGCAATTAAATTGTCTCTGCCTTTGATATTTCGAATATCAAGATTGAATTCCTGTAACATTAAACTCTATCTTAACAATCTCTGATTTTTGCCTTTTAATTTCTTCAGAAAAACAAGAGGGTTGTGATCAATATAAACCACTATTGGCTGATTTGAAGAAGTAACATAAACTTCAAAATGCTGTAAAGCTAATATCAAATATAAACACTCTGTTTCAATTGTAGATTAGTTTCTCTGGGATTTGTTCAATTTGCGTGAAATATAGTAAACAGGATGATCTGTCCCATGACCATCCTCTTGCAATTTGGTATTGGAAAAAACTTGAAATGGCACTGAATTTGGCATAAAATATGCACGGCAAAGTCCAGTTATTTTTTTGAGTTCGATAAAGTCACTGTTCGGCAAATACTTGGCTTCCTCTTGGAGATATTCCGCTTTCGCAGGATTCAGTCTGTCTAGATGTTGTTCCACTCGATTACTGTCGCAGACATCTTCATTGTGATAGATGATGTTTGTCCTTGTTGGAATATCTTGGAACAATGTTCATGGATTGGTTCTTTCAGCTGTTGTTGTTGTTCTGGCTGGAGGTGTGCCAACTTTTTAGACTCCACATTCTCCATGATTTCTGAGTTCTGAAGCTTGACCGAGCAAAGCTTTGAATTTAGGGTATTTTCACTCAAGTCAGTTTCAGTATCACTATCTTCATAATGGCTAGAACTGACTGCACTGACAGGCTGTGTTTTAGTAGGATCACCCCTATCCAAATATGGCTTAAGCATATTTATGTGACATAGCTGTTTTTGTATTCGCCTGTCAGGTGTTTTATGATGTAATATAAATCATCCAATTTCTTGTCAATTAGATATTGCTCAAAATAACGAGCATGGAGTGGTTTGCCAGGAACTGGAAGTAGAATAAAAACGTTTTGACCTTGTTCAAACTTCCGTTTTGAGGTGTTTTTGTCGTATTTAATTTTCATTGTCTGCTGAGATGACTCAAGATTTTCTCTGGCTAATTCACATGCCTTAGAGAGTTTTGTACGAAAATCTGACACACGTTATAAAATATTCAGACAATCATCATCGTCTGATAGGAATTTCTCTTTAACGAGCTTAAGTGGGCAACGAACTATATGTCCAAATACAAGCTCAAATGGGTTAAAACTAAGTGACTCTTGAATTGAATCTCTAACAGCAAAGAGCAGAAAATGAATCCCTTCATCCCACTGCTTCTCTGTGTCAAAACAGTAGGTCCTAATCATGTTTTTCAAAGTTTGATGAAATCACTCGAGAGCACCCTGACTTTCTGGACGATAGGCGGATGACCTATACTGTTTAATGCGTAGCTGATCCATTACTTGTTGAAAGATTCCAGACATAAAGTTGGAGCCGCCATCAGACTGAACACATTTAGGGAGGCCGAATAAAGAGAACAAATTTGACTAAAGGTTTCACTATAGTCTTTGTCTTTATATTTCTCAGTGGTATGGCTTCTGGAAACCGATTTGATGTACACATTATTGTCAACATGTACTCATTTCCTGATCTTGTTTTTGGTAGGGGTCCAATACAGTCCATTAGAATCCTACTAAATGGTTCTTGAAATGCAGGAATTAGCTGTAAAGGGGCCTTTGGAATCGTCTTCTTTGGCTTTCCTACCATTTGACATGTGTGACAAGTTTTACAGAAATGTGCTACATCCTGCCTAAGATTAGGCCAATAAAAGTGACTGAGAATTTTGTGACAAGTTTTCCTGACTCCTAAATGACCAGCCCAGGGGGTTTCATGGGCCAGACGCAATATTTCAGCACGATAGGGCTTTGGAACCACAATTTGATGTTTTATAGCCCAATCGTCATCAACCAAGACATCTGGAGGTCTTCATTTATATATGAGAATACCTGACTTTGTATAATAGGAAACAGGGCTTTCTGAAGTTTCACCTTCATCATCTACCCTATCAAACAAACACAAAATATCTGGGACTTTGTGTTGTTCTGCAATGAGAATTGATCTAGAAAATGTCTGACCTTGGACAGCATAAGTTTTACTGGAACTTTCAAATCCACAAGGGATAACGGACTGATCCGTGTCAAACATCTGACTGAGAAAGGTGTCATTTAAGTAAACATTTATGACATTTTTTTGAGATTATTTTGATTCTCAGAAGTTTTCTTTGACATAGCTCGAGTAATGGCACATGAAGGGAAAACACCGGAATTTCTTCCTCTATTACCTCTGGATTCTGATCTAAACTAGGATTATCAGTCACAAGTGGATTAGTGATGACCTTGTCCCCAGCAAGGTCTTTTTCAATGTTAAGGTGAATCCCTTAAAGGTGCAAAGAAGGCCAAATACCTAAAGTCACAAGTTCAGAAACAAAGTCTGAAGACAAATAGATATTATGGAGAGGAACAGGAATGTAGTCATTACAATCAACCCCTTAATAAGAACTCTAGAACCTGAATATGACTTTTCAGAAAACGGCAGGGTATCTGCCAACAAAAGAGACTGGGAAGCCCCCGGTATCTCTTGAAATTTTGACAGGGGTAGCGGAAGAAAAATCACTAGAAAGCAATATAAAACCATCGTGAATAAATGGTTCAAAAATACCCATTATACTGTCTAGGAGAATGGACCTTGACCTCATTAATTGGGGATAAGAGGGGTTTAACCTCAGAAAATGTGTTGCACACATTATTAGACTCTAATTGACTTGATGAAGAAATAAAGCCGGTTGGCTTAGATCCACTTTGACCTCTTTGACCTTCACGTTTTCTTTTCAATTTGAAACAATCTGACATTAAATGGCCGTCTTTCTTACAATAATGACAAGAAATTGTACCAAACTGTTTGTCAGAAGGGGATTGAGACTTTAGACCTGATGATGTGGGAGTGTTACTTGGATTTTTTGAACTTTTTTCATTTGATTTTCTACTCTCCTTTCAGAAATTCTTGGATGAAAAGGAGGAGGTAAATTTACCTGCATTGTTACGATATGAAAAGGACTGGGACGGTTTGCTGAGGAAGGAAGGTTTGTGGGTCAATGAATAATCATTGGCCAAACGTGCAGCAACCTTCAATGTATCGGCCTTTTGTTCATTGATAAACGTCTTGATGTCCCTGCGAATGCACCTTTTAAATTCCTCAATCAAAACAAGGGAACTAACCTGAAATGCTTAGTGATGTCAAAACCGTCTGAAGGAAAGAATTTTCCTGACTCTCCAAGCTCTAAGCGTTTCATTTCTAATCTTTCTTTCATTTGTAATTCTCTCTGTTTCTGTTTTTCTTCCATTTCTTATCTTTCCTGCCCATCTTTCTCTTTCTGTCTTTTTTCCATTTCTAATTCTTTTTCTTTCATTTGTAATTCTTCCTTTTCTAATGTCTGTTTCTTTTTTTTCTAATGCTAATTTTTTAAGCTCCAAATCAGCCTGTATTTCTAGTTTTCTTAGTTCAAACGTAGACTCGGGCTCAAAATCTTTCAAGGTGGATTCCTAAAACTTGCCTAAATCAACTATATGTTTTGCAATATGGTACTGTATTCTCTCTTGCGCATAGATCTTTTGACTTCTACTTAAAGGAAATTGACCAGTGTTATGAGGTTGTCTTTTCTGAGGGAATCAAATGTGTCCTGTGTCCTTTACTACTATCAAGGTCATCCATAAATTCTTCTTGCTTGAATTCCGCAATGATTAAATTTCGCTGAGTTCACAGTAAACAGTTGTTTTGAAAAGGCTGGCTAAATGTTGTCAAATGGCTCAAAATGTTCGAATCGAGGACAAGCCCCCAATTTTGTTACGTGCAGAGAAAACGAACAAAAGGGTGAACTCAGCAGTTTACGTGTAGAACGAAATTTATCACGAAAATAAAACTCATTGCTAAGTCAGGGATAGAATACAAGCTTTGAAAGTGTACAGACTACTTATCTAAGCTGGGACGGCAAAGCTCCAGTCTCAGAGTTGTAACAGTCAGTCAGATGAATGAACAGTCATTTGGCTTGCAGGCTTGAAGTTGCACAAAGTCCACAGTATAAATCCAGCGTGGCAGTGAAGGTCCTGAAAAGTCTTGAAATCAATACTGCTGGAGTTTCCAAAGACTTGAAGTAACACACAAGAGATACGATCCCAAAAGTCTGACTGGAAGCTGTGCACGTCCCTTTTATACCCATGTGCTAACATAAGGGCATATAAGAACAATCTAGAACTTTTATTGACATGCTAATCACTGTTCTAAAATTATCTCTCTTGCACAGCTCAGAGAATTTCCAGAACATCGGAAACATGACTAATTGAATTCAAGGTTGTGAGGTCATTAGAGGCAGTGACCGTGAGAATATTCTAGACTAATTGAACTCAGGTCATGATGAGTGCGGGGGAAATGACCAACATAAAAATATGTACACAATTAATACCATGCATTGTAACTGGTCTTCTGGCAGGATTCCACACATAAAGTGAGTTGATTTATATAGTTAGAACTTTCATATTCATCATTCTATATGTAAACACATATCAAAATATGATGATACAATTTCATAAGAAAATGTCAAATTTCAAAAACGGAGACATTTAAAATGATCTTGCATATCTATTTTATATTGTACATAAAGTGAAAATTTGTGCACGTGGGCGAACATTCCACCCTTGCCAATGCAAAAAGAAGTATCTAGACGCCACCAATAGTATCATTGTATTGGCAGTAGGCAACTCGATTTTGTTGTGCACATTGTTATTTGAACTTGATTTAATTAAACCATGTTGCTCAAATATTCCATTGAATAAAAATATGTAGACATGTTGCCAAAGAGGCAAACTTAATATTTACTTACCGAAATGATCCATGTCCACGGGTTGTGATGATGGTGACCATTGTTCAAAAAGACGGTATCAGATCTCTTACACGACGACGATGACATTAACGCGTTGTAAACATTGCCTGTAGGTCTTACATACATAGCTAACGTGTGTTTAGCCGTCACAACGATGTCCTACTGCATCTGAAAGTGATACTTCGTCCAAATGAGAATGAAAAGCCGGTGACGATTCATTCAAAAATTCCTGCTTTGCGAGCTCGGCTGAGAAAATTGATGGTGAGTACGCATACGTGTAAAATGATACTGCATATCCTGTGTGCATGCACATATAACACAGGAAAGTTATGTGCGTCAAGTAGAAGTTTGCATCACGGCTGCCCTATCAGTATCAGTGTCACTTCCTCAGAATCATTGTTAATTCGATGTTACTGTTTCGAAAAAGCTTGCTCCGTTTTACCTTTTTACTTGTAGTTCCTAGCTAAGAATACTTCTGCTACTCTGCACAGGTCCAAATATCAACATCTTTTGTGTAAATAACTTTTACATCACCATGTCAGTCGGGTTGATATCATGCCTGAGGACGTTATTTGCCATATAAACATTTATCCACGATTGGTCAGATTCGGTAAACAACCCAGGTCACACAGGTCAAAATAATAGTGCTAAGACAGACCCAACTAAACCAAAACCGCGTATCTGTCCACTTCAAGGATACACTGTCATGTTTCTTCGGTAAACGTTTGAAATCGATGAGATTTCGCCGAAAAAAAAACAGTATCCAGAAATTTATAAATGGTAGCAAACTGAACGAGCATTCTTGCAAACATATTCAACGTACCATTAGTTATCAGATCGCCAGCAAGAAATTATGTCAAACCATGATGGAGAATTCGGCGTGCAGTGCACTTCCCCAAAAATGTATAATTTGTAAAATTTTAATAATAATGATAAGACAAACCCAACTAAACCCAAACCGCGTATCTGCCCACTTCAAGGATACACTGTCATGTTTCTTCGCTAAACGTTTGAAATCGATGAAATTTCGCAGAAAAAAAAGTATCTAGACATTGATAAATGGTAGCAAACTGAACTAGTATTCTTGCAAACATATTCAACGTACCATTAGTTATCATACCACCAGGAATAAATTACGTCAAACTATGATGGAGAATTGTGCGTGCTGTGCACTTCCCCAAAAATGTATAATTTACAAAATTCGAAACTGATCGCTCTTTTGTAAGTTATGATTTTTGTGGTTTGATATATTCCCAAAGTCATTTTTCATTTGTGTTATATTTGTCAGTAAAGATTACTTATGAAGATGGCTTTAGTTATATTGAGAACATATAGTGAAATCAACGGTGATCAGTAAAATCGCCGATTTTCGATTGTCAAAGTAATGTAAGAGTTCGATCGCGGGGGAATAAATTACATGGAAGCGGCCAAACGGTAATTTAGCCGATTTCGGTCGTCATTTAATAGTTCGATCTCTGCAAGTCCGGCTATACTTACTTTTTTTTTCAAATCGACTAGCCTTTGAATGACACCCGGCTTTGATGACGTCAATATTGTCACTACTTGTTGGATTTTTAAACCCTGTCAATGTAGTTGTTATATGATTGTTCTACTTCAGTGCTTGTGTACGGCATTTTACCACCGGAATTGACCTTAATAATTTCACATTTTAGTAACTGGCCTTTCTCAATCTTCTGTCATTTCAGAGTTCGTCTGTGACTGGTATTAATGCCTCATGTAGAAGGATGAAAAAGCGATCACATTTAGGACGTGGTAGCATTGTTCTGTTTCAGTGAGTAAACAGAACTTAGAAACATGTTTGCGGTACAATTGATTTTATACCTAGATACACTATCATTTGCCTTAGTCCATCCCTTCGCTAATGCGATTCATCTCTCATTAAAATAAAAAAAAATCTGTAGATACTGCTTGTTGTACAGTATAGTTTAATGTCTTTTCCATGGAGAATTATCTCTAATTGTTCAAAGCATGCAGATTACACCTATATTTTTTCCATTCAACAGAATAACAATTATTGAACGTGAAGAGAGCTGGAAATATTTTAGGAATAACATTGATTTATTTTACACTGATGAGATTAACATCTCAGAAGCTCTTCATAGAATTTTGATTTATTATGAAAGGCTGAAATTTACTCTCACAATTTCCCCAACGTCAGTTATTCATTACAGTAGACTTGGACTAGTTTGTACTAGTTTTGATATTCTATTGTACTAGCTTCATAAAGATTGTTTTTCCTTGTTTGTATTCGATGCAGTTTTTCCAAGGACCCTTAGTAATAATTTAGTGTCTTTTTCATCTATAACATATATATATATATATATATATATATATATATATATATATATATATATAATATTTTTTCACTTAAGTGTGAGCTAGTGTATGGTATTGTAACTTTGATGAGCTGTGTGAGTTATCGGACAGACTGCAATGGGGTGATGAGGATCCCCAACTAGTGGTGTTGATATTTTGTGAACCATTCGAGAAAACGTGACGTGAGCTAGATATTCATTTTGTGTGTGTAGTAATAAATTATGACCTATTAGAATGGTGAATGAGCAATGTCTACTTTGAGCTGTTATATGTCTGGGAGTGACCTGTTATGAGCTGTTGTATATAAATTAGTGGGCTGCAATAAGTCTGCAGATTAAAAGCATTTGAGCTGTCATGTACAGGCCAGTAATCTTCTGTGAGCTGCCGATAAAGTGCATATCAGGTCCTATAAGCTGTTTTTTGCAGCCCAAAGCTAATTTAATATTCACAAAATCAGACAAATTGCAGACATCTGCAAGTGTTCTGATGAAGCCAATTGTGCAGGTGTACAACAGCCTCCAAGCAGCTCAATGTAGATCTCCAGGTTTTGTAAGGGTGGTTGCCATTAAACCACTTGTGGAGATTCTGTTTCAGCAAGTTTACCCATGTAACATGCTGCCATCTGAGTGTAGGGTTCCGTCATGAGGTGATTCATGCTACGACGCCTGATTGTGAAACCTTCATATTCTATTTCTACCTTTATTGCACGGCAACACGTGTCTCCTGAGTCATCTATTAAGCATTAAACAGCGGTTTTACATTTTCGGTCGGAGCTTCTGGTTATGACTTGACGTAAGATTTAATGAATTTCGTTTATCTTGTCCATGTTGAAATTACCCACCAGCACATACTATTGGCATGCAAATGTTCGGGTACAAAACTGCACATCAGAAAATATTTCAAATGCATAAAAATGAACTCGTCGCTGTGAAGGTTACCGGATGTTTGGTTAAAATGTTCGGGTCGGTCGACTATAAACATGTACTGTCACGGAGGTAACACACCCCGAAATGGTTGATATTGGGTAATGAAATCAGCACTGAATGATTTTGTTTTTGCAGTAGAAGCACAGGCACCCTAAAATATGGTAATAGTTGTTATTTGTATTTTTGTGTATGTTTAAATTCGTCGTGTTGTTGTGCTGACCAATAAAATTCAGCAAACTTATCTTTTGTGTTGTTGTTCTTTCTAACGTAATAAAGATGTCGTAAGAAACACTATAAGGATACATCATTTTTATTGACCCAATTCAACTGCCTCCTCCACGTATTAGTATAGGAAGAGAGTCTACGGTGGGATGGAGTTGATTTGTCTCAAATAATTACAATGTCATTATAGTGTTTCTTATGACATCGGCATTATATTTGAAAGAACACAAACACAACAGTTAAGATCGTTAAATTTTATTGGTCAGAATCAACAACACGGCGAATATAAACATAAACAATAACACAAACAACAACAACAACAACAACCATATTTCTGGGTCCCCTGTGGTAGAAGTAAACAGAAATTGGCGAATACTTACGGTATAGCCTATCCAGTTGCTCTTTGTAACCTTCTGAATCATCGTACATCAAACGGCAGCATTTAGTACAATGACAGAGGATAACAATTCGTCGACGTAGACGCCCAGTAAAAGGGCCACACAGTCTACTTTTAATTGACCTTTTCTTTGCGGACTCTAGTTTCCGTATGACTTTTTTGTCGAGACCTTTAATTTCACCACAGACCTGAATTGGATACTCAAAGTCTAGAAAGCAAACTTTCGTTCCATACTTCTTCTTTTTGCCTATCACGTAAGGAGGAAACACGCTTTCGTACTCTCTCCACGCCCTGCGATCGTTACTGTAATTTGCAAGGATCGGATGTGTGTTAAGATACGCCGTGAAGGACCTTTCGTTGTCATTTCCTGCGACGAACACTTTCAAAATACTGTTTCTCTCTACGGGCGCGAGCTTCTCGACGACATAAAAGTAGCGTTGCAGGGTTTCTTTCTGCGTTTCATTGAGCTTCTTGTCTAATGTGAAACATCTACCTTTCAAGGCAAGTTTGTATGCAGTAATGTCGTCGTATTTCCATTTATTAAACCATTTGTTGCTGACCATGTCTGTCTCATCCATTGACCCATTGTCACCGTAAATAAACAGCAATATTGAACCTGATAAACAGGAAACAACAACCTAATCAATCAAGTAGTAAAGTAGTAGCAAACAAACTAACAATAAGTGTAATAAGATAATTATGTTGCTTTACAAAAGAAATCAGCGCATGTAAATAGTGAAATATGTTTGTTTATTGACAAAATATATTTCAAACCCAGTTTCACTTCTGACATTTTTTATTACTTGTGCAAATCGAGCACATGACAAAGAAATCGAAAATTTACACAGATTACGTATTCTTACAGACTCAATTTTGCGGCATCTATTTCTGTAAACCCTGAGGGTTTATATTATTTCTTAAAAGAACTTAATTTAGACATTGAAATGTGGTAAATTCACGTGTCATTAATACTGTATTACCTTGCACATGTATCATTTTTATTCTCAAGGATAGAGAAATTTTAGATGGAATAATTTACACAGAAAATGTGCTAATTCTTTGTGTTTAAGCCGGGTTCACCATGTCTTAGCACCAAATCAGAGTGTGTGGTGGGACTGTGAAACACTCATGTGTGTGTGTTGACCCTTGACCTCCAAAAAAGGCAAATTTATCATACGTGGTCGGTAAAGCAATGTGATAGCAGTATAAAATGTGCTTTGCGAGAAGAAATGGAAAGCTCAGCTCTTGCCAGCTATTGCCTTCTTGAATATTCTATGAGGTCAAGCAGTACATGTAAAAAAACGTACGAAATTTCAATGCTTTAAAAATGTGCGATTATATTCGATGTGAAATGGCTGCTGCCTGCCTGCACAGGGGAACTGTGCTGGGTTGCTGTAGTAACTAGACTATAGCCTTAATTCACAACATTCAAAAGGCCAAACAAGTGATATGCAAAGCGTGAAGCAAAACGCGAATCACAAGGGCATTACTGGCGTCTCTGTACTTAAACTGAGGGCAGGCTACTCTCGAGTGAAGATTTCGTACCTTCTCTAAAAGGTGGTGATTTCAGACAACCTTAATATGAATTTTATTACAGTGGATCGAGTAATGTCTGCAAATTTGGTTCTCAAGCTTTATACGATAACGCCTATTATGCCTGTAAACATAAGAGGTGCGAAGTGTAGCACGCATCACCATAGCAAAGTGAATGAAAAGAAAGGTAAACCACAGGACGGACTACAGTTAAATCGGGATTAATCGAAGTATTCACATTTTGAAGCTTAAATGCTTAAAAGCAGCTGTTCTCACCAAACGGGATCGTCTTTTGGTACAGAGTTCTAAAGTCATCCCAATGATCAACAGTTTTGTCCCGTCGACAAGGTGTTATCAGGCAAGGGGTTTGTTGGTTGTCTATGACGACTGCTGCAGTTATCGTTTTGTAATCCTTGCGGACGCTAGCAGAGGCTGCACATCTGTGGTAATCTATCACACCCACGTCAGGCCCATCGTTAAGATTGCTGAGACATTCTTCTAGGAGTTTCTCAACCTCATTATGGGCGTTTGCAAAAGATTCGAGCTTAGAATACACAAACAGTCCATGTTTCTCAGGTTTACCTCTATTGGCTGCAGGTGTTGATATGTTCTCTTAAAAATAATAACAATAATAACAAGTCATTTTCGATGACATAGTCACAACCAAATATACATTTGTGAATGTACTGCGGTGAAGGTGTGAAAATGTGTTTTCAAGTCACAAATCAAGCAGTGGGTGAAAGTCTTAAGTGTGTGTACACACTTTGTCAGGATACAAGTGTTGACATATGCTGAAACTGCCTTGTCCTCATTAGGGTAAATGAGATTGGTACATAAGAAGAAACGCGGCTATGGAGAGTGCTTCACATAAAATGTGGCAGGATTACATGGACATGAATTAATGGTGAGATTATAATGGAAATACATTGGGGATTCAAATATCTTTGGAATTGATTTCTTTAGAAACTTTTAATTCATGTCAATGCCAATTATGACTACAGCACACTTTTAACATCTTTTATGTTGCTATAGGTCATTTAAGGTCGTCAGAAGCAACAATCCCAAAACATTCATAATAGAATACAAAATCTAAACTTATCCCCTAAAAGTTACATATCAGCATAGGAGTGTGAAAAGTAACAGTGGAACATATATCAACCTTATCTGATCTTCAAATCACGACTTTTGGCAAGTTTGCTTATTTCAACCTTTCACCTATTTTAATATTTTTCAAGAAGCATGATTCATCGATCAAATTCAGATCTGAACCCCAAAGCCTTTGCTTTCCATATTGCATTGTCATTGATTCATATTCGTGTATGGAATAAGATTATAAAAAATTGTGGTGTCTCATCGGATTCAGATAAAAATTCGTCTTTTAATTCAGAAATTTTCACATCGAATAACGAGAAATTGGTACATCGTGTCACAACAAAAAATTACATGCATATGCATACCAGTGTGTATTACATTTGTGTAAAGATTGTAAAAAATTAGTGAAGGAATATTTGATTACAGCTCTCGATATCCAGAAACTACAATTTGCCAGACAGCCCAATTTCATTTTATAAAAAAAATGGTAAGTGCACGTTTGAGTTATAATCTATTGTCTTTGTATTTAGTTTGAATGAAATCGGTCCGTATTAAAGCTGCATAATGCCAAAAGACAAGAAACAAATGGCGCATGGCGGGTATATTGGCTCGTATTCCGAAACGGTTGGACTTGCATATATCAACCATAGTGCACCTTTGTACAAAGTTTTAATGAAATCAGTACAGGCATGTCTAAGATATTTCTGTGGACACGCGGGTGTCCACGGACACAAGCCACTATTTGCCCTGCAAGTTTTAGAACTTTGCTGTAAGCGATGTTTGAGTTCCAAGTCAACAAACAAGAGCCGGAGAATGAGAAGAAGAATATTGAACTCTAGTAAAACGTATAGGGGCCCAAGACGCAAGGCTTGGGCCCCTAATTAAAGCTGCAAGCAGCGTTGGAGGGGCCCAAGCAATTGCGATGGTTTTAAGCTCTTGCATTGATGATATTATATGCAAAATTGGAGCTTGAAAAAGTATTTTGGTTCTTGTAATGTAGGATTTTGAACATCATCCTATAGTTACCATAGGTTTTGCTGGTAATCGCATGTTTTACGCAAAATCCAATATGGCGGCCACACTACTTAACCGATCAAAAGAAGAATAATGAGAAAAAGGGGAAGTACAAGAAGAATATTGAAATCCAGTAAAACCAATAGAGGCCCAAGCCTAAGGCTTGGGCCTCTAAAAACCCGAATGAAATCAATAGGGACCACTAATTAAGCATGGTTGGTGGGGTCCAAGCTGTTGCTGTGGTTGACAGTAATTGCATCGATGACACTAATTGCACAATTTTAGCTTAAATGGTTTTGAGTTCTCCTAAAGAAGAAGAATTGTGAATATATCTCGCGGTTAATGTTGCTTTTTATGAAAACGAATATGGCCACCAAACCATGTCACCAATTCATACACCTTTGGCCAAATGGAATGTGCTCAATCTACATAAGATAAGAGCAAGGTTTCAGTTCAAATGGTGTATTGGTTCTGGAGAAGAAGGTGTTTGAATATTAGTCGGTGGTTATCATAGGTTTTTTGCAAAAACCAATATGGCCGCCAAACCACATGACCAATTCATATGCCCTTTGAAAGCTTGATAGTATTTTCACAAATAGTGACATTAGTAAAATTTCAGTTCAAATTGTGTGTCGGTTCTAGAGTTTAAGATTTTTAAAGTTTAAAATTCAAATTAAAAAAAAAATCTTATAAGGCAGCCAACCACGTTATCGATCCAAAAGCTTTCAAAAACTTGCTAGTACTCACTTATGTGATGACACGTGTAATATTTTATTTCAAATGATCTGTTGGTTCTTGAGTTAAAGATATTTTAAGATTAAATCAATTATATTTTGAAATCAAATACAGCTGCCAAGGTCATGTGATCGCCTGCGATTTTGTTTGCAAATTTTCCATGGTTTTATAGTAATTCCACTTATGATAGCATCTGCGAAATCTGATATTAAAATCGTCTTTTGGTTCCTTTAAAGAATAATTTTGAATATCATCTTAGGTTTTGTTGGCAATTGTAAGTTTTTCTGACAAAAATAAAGATCGACGAACGGACATAGAGAAAAGAAGTTGCATTTTGGAGATATTTTCATGCACAGAACAGGTATTCTGTGAAATTTTATTTTTTTTGATATCAGGAACAAAGTACACTCTTACACACTGTCAGGTATTTTGTTTAGTCAGTCTATATAGAGGTAACACCTTGTTGCTCAAATATTCTCTACTACCCGTAATTCATTTTACACAAGACCTACAATTAACTTTTAACTGTCCTATACAAACAATCTGAGATAGTAGAAAATATGATCAAAGATTTGTCAAAATCACAAAAAGCACAACTGGTCCCACACTGCCACAAACATACAATCTGGGATCAGTCCCAGAGTGCCAAAAAACCCCGCAATCTCAGACAGACCCAAACATAGCAGAAGCACAATCTAAGACCAGTCAGACATCGCCAAAATACACATTCCGGGACCAGTCCCAAATTGCATTAATGGTAAACTGTGAGTCCCTTTTTCCAGTCCCACATTGCATTTTTTGTACCTGTACATACCATGAGTTATGTTATCCCAATCAACAGCATCTCTGTGCCGTTGATATGTTACCAGGCGATCGGTTTGTCGATCTTCAATGACGGATTCTGCAGCGGGTGCAGAATTGCAGTATTCTGTCTCATCCATGTCAGGCCCGTCTTCGAGATTCGACAAATAATCTTCTAAGAAGTTGTTGATGTCAACGTCCACACAAATAATCATCCGGCCTTTTACTAGTTTAGCTCTGTAGCCCGATGTTGGTGTGGGCCCTAAACAATAAAAATAATAATAGTAGTAGAAATAATAATTATAGCTTCTTTATTGACGTTATTCCCTCACGGATAAAGATGGTCAGAGGTAGCACTGAAAAAGGAATACAGAAAAACATAAAAAGATGTTTAGTTTTTGACACACATACACACATACGGACATACAGACAGACATCGCTATGACATTAGCTCACATTTGTGAACACTTGAGCTAAAAATTAGTGGCAACAAGGGCTTTACCTTTCATATTTGGTGGAATGGTAGACTTTAAGGTGCAACATTTTGTTCCTCGTTAATTATGTGCATATCTAATTCTGGGCTCTCTAATTTAGCTAGTTGTCTCTTTTTCATAAATAGGGAGACATATGGAAGAAACGTTTTTGACAATATGTCATGTGACCTGGATGACGTTTGACCTAAAATATTCATACATGTCCATAACTCAGTAACCACAAATCCTACACCCTTCATATTTGGTATGATTGGAGACATTATGAAGGCATACATAGTATCTTATTTATTATGCACATATCTTCTTTTGGATTAGCCATTACAGATAGAGGTCTAATTTTTTTTTGAACAAAGGAACAACTATGGCATGCAATGTTTTTTACAAAACGTCAGTTGACCTTGTTGACCTCTGAGCTCAAATATACGTATGTGTCCAGGACTCCGAAGCACAAGTCAAACGTCCTCAATAGTTTGTATGATAGGAGACATTATGTCGGCACATATTGTACTTCATTAATTATATGAATATCTAATTCTTGGCTAACCAATAGAGACAGAAGTCTGAATTTTGGTACACAGGGATAACTATGGACTACGATTTTATTTAATACGATTTTTTAGACAAATTTCATGTGACCTTAATGTCCTTTGACCTCATATATGCGTATATGCCTAAAATTGAGTGAATATTCGTTTGATACCCTTCATATTTTATGTGATAATAGACCTTAGAGTGCCACAAAATGTAGCTCATTATTTATGGACATATCTAATTCCAGGCTTCCAAATATAGGTAAAACAGGGATAACTATTGAAGAAATTTTTTTTAAATGTCATGTGAACATGACAACCTCTGACCTTAGATATTCGTAAATGCCTATAAATCAGTAAGCTGCTGGTTTACATCCTTATACTCGGTAGGATGTAGTATGTACGACAACCGGGCGTTTCCGGTAAATTTGCACAACGGGTAATATTAGCAACAATTGCGACTTTCAGCGGCGTCATTAAAACAAACAAAAGCCAGACATATTGCCAGAATGAAGACGTTGTTTTCTAGTAAACTGAGGTATATTTTTTAGAATTGTTGGGGTGGTAAGTGTCGACTGAAGAATATTACCAAATAATTTGTGGGCGATATACATCTTTTAAAATATAAATTTATCTCTTGTCAATCGGGTAGCTAAAATCACTTGATTTGGAACAAATTAAACTTTTAAAAATTGTACTTTTGGGTCTATAGACAGGATCATCAATCGATGCAGATTAAATGCACCTAGGTTTCTATATAAACGTAAAACAAAGTCAGCTTGGTCAGTAGGTACGCGATCGTTGGCAGAAATGGAGCGCATTCAAATGTGTATATGGGGCAAAATTTTGTCAACTTTGTTGCATGATCCTGGTCTTTGGATCGACGCTGATTGAAAAAGGCTACAAGGGTCACGTTTGGCAAGGCTTTTACCATCGGGTAAAGGGGTGCTACAGTTCCGCTCGTCCGGCCGGTGACCTCTGCACTAAAAATTGGAGGGTACATGTTCCATAAAGTTGTACTTTTTGGTCTAAAATTAACATAGACAATCTATTAAGAAAAATAAGTCCTTTAGGTATCATAAATTATTTCAGATTGCAATGGTTATCGTTATCACTGCATGAAAAGACGAGTTTAAGGTAGACTTAAAAGTACCGGTTACGTGATGGTCACATACATTTCCAGTCATTAACCGTTACGTAACCTTTTTGTAACCGTAACATAACCGGCGACACGTACATGTTTATATGCCCTGAAACCGGCAGTTTCCGCTTGCAGGATCTGTGGCTTATTGGCGATGTATACGTTGAATAGCCGACACGTATCAGACCACGGTCCCCCCACAAAAATCTACGGTGTATCTGCATACTTAGGGGAAAAATACTTTAGGGAAAAATCCCCTGCTTTCTCAAACAAGTTACCTGTCTCATTAAAGCATGGTGGGTCCTGTTTCGCGGTCAAATGTAAGAAAAAGGGCTATTTCAGTTTCAGAAAAGCGAAAAAACGAGTCTCACGAAAAAATTCAGAAATTTAAAAGTCAAACCTGTTTGAAAAGAATGAAGCCGTTTGCCACTTCATTTCCGCCTGCATGTAACATTGACGTTTTATTGGAACAACGATATTGGTTATTATCCTAGCTATAAACGTAGACAGTTAGGGAGAACAAGTGGGACAGATCCTATGTGGGGTTTCGAACCCCGGATAGTCGGACGTGTTGATCTTAGCGCTCCTTATGAGGCTACTTGGTAATTAGTAGTTACACATGCAAATCTTTGACTTCTTTGACGACCATGAAGCTTCAAGCGCACGTCTATACAATCTAAAATGTCAAATGGTAAAATCTGTCCTTTGAAAGACCAACGGTAAGATCAACAGATCACAATATTTAAAATGTGTATCAAACGGAAACTGATCAGTTAAAAAATGTTATGTTCAATTCAAATATATGTATATATATAAATATTTAACTATGAAAAACTTATTCAAAAACTTTGTAATTTTTGTTACATGTACTTTGTTGACAAATACAAGTCACTTTATATATTTCAAAATGCCTTTCCTGAAAATGAAGTGTACATGGAAAACATGAGAACTTTGATTTGATGTTTTATCATTAGATGTTGAGTTTCAGCCAAAATAAACAAGGCATCATGGTAAAACAATGTTCAATTGCTACATGTAAAAATCAGGATTTAGGCTGAGTCTGTGGTGTCCTTCATGGTAAGAGCGATAATGAACAGTAAAACTTGCAAAATAAATGAATCACAGTACAAACCATGCCACCACCCGCACTACTTGGAGAGAGAGTAGTTTTGTCAAGTCCGAAAACATGTCTGCCATCATTAAGACATCGAATGATCGGCAACTGAGACGAGAATAAAAATGTATAAAAATATGAATATATTATATAAATATAATATATTAAATAAAAATATGAACAGAGATCACTTCTTGTCGCCATATGTTCTCAACTTCTCAAAGGACAGTGCTTGGTTTGAAATAGTACCCTACGGTGTGGAAAGTGTCGAAGTAGCAAACTCTCAGTTGAAACCTCACTAAAAGGCTGGAAAATTCACCATGTCCACGGCCATTACACTGTAAATAACGGACATCCACTGATCGAAGTTTAACTTACATAAACTCTAAGTGTCTAACGCAGGCAACGTCCTTCAAACATTACAGTTGTTCTCCTAAACCTCCTCTGTGTTCCCTTCATCGTCGACTGAGAGAAGTAATCGACGATTTCTCCCCAAAACCGTGGCTTAATGTATCCAGACACATATGTTCAACACTGGAATTCAAAATGGCAGCCTTGGCAAAATTGGCCAATCAGAAGTCTTGTTTTACAACACGTGATGTTGTAAGGTCAAAGTTCGAATACATGATGATCTGTTTGACCTGTGACCTCCTGGCTGCTGCCGCTGCCTTTTCAAACATTAGTTTTGCGAGAATGGGAGAGTATATTACTTTTACGCCAACTTTTATACACTATAAATCAGTCAGTGTACCTCAATGGCCTTCCAACATGTATGATTATGCAAGTAACGATCGTGAGTAGTCAGATTTTAAGCCAATTACCTTTCTAAATGTGTTTGCATGTATCAACGTAGGGCTCACTTTCTGATCGACACATGACTGAGGCAATGGCCTTATTTAGTGCTCGGTGCTACATGGCAACACAGAAAAACCTTGAACAGGGCCCATGGGCTACATTGCAGCTATTCAGTGGTATGACTTGTAAACCAAACAAAAAAAATGTAGTTTCTTTTCCTGAAATTCGTCACGGCTTTTTTGAAACTTATCCAGAGAAATAACCTTCATGCATTGATGTTTTTCAGTACATTTATTTCATATTCCAAGGTAATGTTGCATGGTTTGATAAATTTGTGCACTCCACACATTATTTGACCTATCTATTTTTTTTTCAAAAAATAATATTTCTCAAATCATTAATCCTTTGACTTTTCTTTTTCGTAAGGATTATGTGGTAATTTACAGTACATACCACCTATAACTTACTTAGAGTTTGTTTATGTATTGAGTGATTATGATATTTGGTATATTGTTGTCTTCATTGTTGGACACCTGTTTAAATTCTGCCTGAAAATATTCTTTAATATTTGTTGAAGAGAATTTTGCAATATTACAATTTAACCAAAATAAAAATTTAAAACATGGTCATCAAGAAAATTGGTCATTCTAGGACGATGGTCAACCATAGTTTATCATTGATAACGATGGTCAGAAATATAATCAGTCATCAAATAACATGGTTGACCATGGTTGCCGACAATCATGAACAGATCAGCGATGATAGACCATGGTCAACTGTGATAGACCAAGGTATTTGACTATGACTGCTTACTATACCCTGTTGATCATGGTACATCATGGTTGAGATTTCGCCGGGGGATGTAGTTCATATAGACTTCATATATATAGCATAAAAGTACCGTATATATTCATCAGAAGTTGAAGTGTCTTGTTAAGTGATGATAATTAATGATGGTGTTCACCTCAGTCTGACTGTGATTTATATACAATGCAGGATATTTTTGTTTTATGTTTGGCAGTCATATTTAATTTAATAATTTTGTTTTGATTATTTCAGATGCCACGCAGTTAGTATTGGAGGAAGAGGAGGAGTCAGATGAAAGAGGATCCTGCCCTCTGTAAACACAGGACCATAGCAAACTGGCAAACTTCCCATCGGGAACTTAACACTGAAACTCCCCTTGTGAGACATAGCACTGAAACTCCCCTTGTGGGACATAACACCGAAACTCCCCTTGTGGGACATAGCACTGAAACTCCCATTGTGGGACATAGCACTGAAACTCCCCTTGTGGGACATAGCATTGAAACACTGAACATCGCCTTTGGCCACCAGACACTGGAAATTCCCTTCTGGGACTGAACTCTGAAAATTCCCTTCTGGGACTGAACTCTGACACTGTTTTGAATATTGAAAAAGGAAAAGTGGCAAATAATGTAAACAATGGTGTACATAAGGAACGTATGAAAGTACTGAAGCCTTCTTTAAGGTATCTGTTGGAGAAGTAGAAAAGAATGAAATATTAGCAGCAAGTGAGAATCTAAGCAATACTGTGCCATTTGATGATGCAGTGTAAAAGAAGTCTGATATAATGACAGAAGTAAGTAATGTTTCCATCGCAGAAAACAAACAAGCATTTGTAGGTAGTAGCAACAGATTGTATGAATTTGGCCAAGGTGATAGACATGTTACTGGAATGAAGTTTGAGACTGTTAAAGGAAATTTTCATCAAGCTCACCACAAGTTTGGTAAAAATGCAGGGTGTCAGTGTGTTGCCAACAGCTTGATTGCAGTTGCATTTAGTAAAATTAAGGATTTATTTTTATGGAGTAGTAATGATTTGGATACTGTGTTGGAAAATGGTAATGCTTTGTACGAGTATGTACATCAATCTCCAACAGTGACCGATAGGTATCTTCTTGTCTCAGAATTACCAAATGAACTGACTTTGTGTAATAGGAAATTATCTGTGACTATTGGAAAATGTTTTGTTGGCCTAGTGGCATCTACTGTAATATATGAACACAATGTGGTTATGACTTTTCTTGATAATGCACTAAGAATAGCCTTGCTAGAGTCAGATGCATGTTTTGTGACATTTGCAATATCTACATCTGTAGTGATTAAAGTAGGAGATATATACTGTGTATTTGATTGACATTCCAGAAACTCTGAAGGTTTGGCAGTACCAGATAGAACAAGTGTGCTGTTGAAAATGCAAAGCATCCAGCAAGTCTACGAACACTTTTGTAACCTTGGATCATCAATGTGTATTGGTCACAATGATGATTTTGAAGTTACAGGTGTCAGTGTAAGTCCTATACAGTGTCAGATATGAAGAACAAGATGTTGTATTTGTGAATGAAAAACGAGAGACCGTTTTCTTATTTGAGCCATTGACTTTGACAGTACAACAAGAATTATGAATTATGTTCAAAGCTGGGAATTCAGTGTGGAGATAATACCAATACGGTTGATGAAAGTCATAATGTTGAAATTGGAAAACCATGTAAAATCAAATATATTGTTTCTGATGGCAACTGTTTTTTTCGTTGTCTTTCATATGCGATCAGTCATACAGAGTGTTATCATAATGAAATACGGTTAGCAATTGTAAAATACTTGAAGATGAATGAGGAAGGATTTTTTAGGAATGGTAGGTTTGGATATACGTCATTTACAGATAACATTGAAAGCTCTAGAATGCAGTATAGTGACCTTGAAATATCTGCTGCAGCTGAAATGCTTGAGATTGACATGTATACTTTTAGTGCTAGTAAATGGTAAAGATCCCTTGCAATAAAAGTAATAACAGGAATACAGACAAAGGTGTCACAATCTATTTAAATCATTGAAACCAAAACCATTATGAAGTTGTTGAGCGTGTCAAGGCACCACATTTACGAAAATCTTGCTGTGCAAATGCAGATTGTGATGTACTTGTTACTGGTGTAAATGTGACTGGAAAATGCAAGACTTTGACAGATGAAGAATGCAATGAGAGTTACATGAAAACGGACAGACATTTAGAGGCAGTGTTTGATAATCATGGTGAACCAAAGAGTCTTACGACAAGAAGAGGTAAGAGGCGAAAAGCCATGGGTAAACGAGTACAAAAAAAACTGGGACAGGAAAGATATGAACGTGAAAAAGTGAAACAAATGTCCCCACTAGTGAAAATGACCTTAGAGCAGCAAGGAAATATGAAATATATCATACTTATCCTGAGTTCAGAGAAAAAAAGAAACTGAATAGTAGGAAGCAGTATCAAGAAGATGTACAGTACAGGGAGAACAAGAAACAAAAGTTCAGACAAAGATATGAGCACGATGAAGAGTTCAGCGACGCAAAGAAAGCTCAGTAAGTTAAGAAATATAAAAATGATGCACATTTTAGAGAAATAAAGAAAGTGAAGGCTGCAGCTCTGTGGATTGAGAAATATGAAAATAATAGACATTTTAGAGAAATAAAGAAAGTGAAGGCTGCAGCTCTGTGTGTTTAGAAATATAAAAAGGATGCACAATTCAGAGAACAAAAGAAAGTACAATGTTCAGCACTGTACTGCAGACTTAATTCTTTAATCTTTTGTTTTCCTATATCCCACCAAGACTGAAGAGAAGAAAACCTATCCTTCTTATTACGCCAACCTTCCCAGAATTCCGTAAATAAAGTACAGTAATTTTCATCATTACGAAGACTGGTATTGAGACACCAAACTGGATTTTTGTTGACACTCGAATTCATAGTTAAAACAAGAGAAACAAGAGTGTGATCAGATCAATCAGTAGGAGAGTCAATAGACACAGATTAAATTTTCGAAGTAAACCTCTTGTTGATAAAGAAAGTATCAATGCAAATTTTTTGCCCTTCTCTCTGCCACGTAAAATTTTGAGCCTGCTTATGAAAAGAACGCCAGGCATCAGAAGCTTACAGCGATGAACAAGAGAAGAAAAAACTTGCGAAGATTTTAAATGTCGTTCAATATGAATCGACCTATCTAAATCAGGAGTACAATTAAATTTGCCCCCTATGACAATCTTTTCATTATCAAGATCAAAATCAGGGATAAATTTACCAAGACTTTCAAAGAAAATACAACGATCATCTCCACTTGAAGGAGCATAAATATCGAGCAAATGAAAGGAGGTGCCTTCCATCTTAATATGCAAATGAAGTAGTCGACCATGGACGACAGTTTTTACAGAAACAACATCAACATTTTTGTTTCGCGGAAACTGCACTGCAACCCCGGCAGAATTACTAGTACCATGTGAAAAGTAAATAGGCGCGCGCCAAACTACTTGCTACTGAGCCTGATTAGCCACTGTAGAATGTGTTTCTTGTAAACAATAAAAATCAGCATAATGATTGGACTTCAACGAAGACAAAATGTTATACCGTTTGAAAGAATCATGGCAACCATTTACTTTCCAAGAAATGAAACTTGCCATCACTACACAAGCAAAAACAAGAACGATTTATACTTCCCATGTTTAGTAGTTGCCAAGTTTTTACATTGTCTAACATGTTGTTGTAACTTTGCCACAAGTTTATGGATACAAATTTTTTGTTGAGTAGTGACAAGATCTGACCTGCGTAAGTTAGCAAATGACTTTATGAGAACATTGGAATCTGAGCAGTAATCTTTACATTTTCCATCATGTTTTTAGAGCCTTTAATGTCTTCTAAAAACTTAAGCAAATTAGAGGGCTTGATTTGCAGCTTTTCCTGAAATTCTGATAAGTCAGAAATTTCAGACGAAACTGACTCATTATCATGATCTGAAATTTCGCAAAGAATATCAAACGAGTTTGATGTTTTCACTCCTGAGCAAATAAACTGAGCTCGGCCCCTAAGAAGAATATTTAACTCCAGTATAACCAATAGGAGCCCAAGCCGGTAGGCTTGGGCCCCTAATGAAAGCTTCAAGCAGCGTTGGCGGGGCCCAAGCTGTTAACATGGTTTCAAGTTTTTGCACTGATGATATTATGTGCCACATTTGAGCTCGGAAACGTGTTTTGTATCTTTCACCTAAAGGAGGAATTTCAACATCATCTCATAGTACTGTAGGTTCCATCATTATCTATTATGCAAAATAAAATATTGCAGCCAAACTACTTGACTGATCAGAATGCTTTTTGAGGACTTGCAAGAGATCACACTTAGGATGGCATGAGTAAAATATCATTTCAAACTGTTATGGTTCTGGGGTAGAAGACATTTAAAGATTAAATTGTGATGTTCGCAAAATCAAACATGGCGGCCAAATCATATGATCGATCCAATTGTCTTTTTAGTCTGTGGGCCGACCCAGGTTTTTGTGTCACTTTGTTGACACAGGTTTTCCGCAAAACTTACTGTATGTGGCAATCTACCATTTCAAGTTGTATAGATTACATAACAAAGCAGTTCCATACATTTTACTTGGAACGATTGCTGTATAATAGCTGAAAAAAATCAGGAGAATTTCTGTGTGCTGTTAAGGTCAATGGCTTCTCTTTATGTTAATTAGGTTTTGTAACATTCATGACTATTGGCTCTAGGGCTTATTGTCCAATCAGAAAGCGTGTTATGTAATACACAATCATGGCCGAGGTCAGCAACATTGTATGTGTTTGTCATGTATTGGACATACAAAATGAACTGATTGGACCATTTTCTGAAGCATCCTAGGCGAAATTCATCGAATGTGTTGAGAACTGGAAGTCTCTTGATGGTTTGGAAAAAGAAGTTGCTATGAACTTCAGTCCAGAATGTCACGTCAAGTGTTACAGACGTTTCACAGACAAATGCCGTATTGCTCAAGCAGTGACACGAATTGAAAAAGGTAGGGTAAGATTACCAGTACCACATGTAGTAGAAGATGAATGCAATGATAGCATTGATAAGGAAACTGAACCACCAGCAAAGTGAAGTTTAAGGTCAGCTACTGGTTCCCACAGTATTTCTGGTGGTAAACGTAGAGGTGTGCATGTGTTACCCCCAATTTGTTTGATATGTAGAAGTGTGAAATGCATGAATGACAGGAAGACAGGAAAACGAACAGTAGAAAAACTGACATCATGCGAAACTGGTGAAAGTCTGTTGAAAGCTGCAGAGCTCAAAGATGATGAGGAACGTTTGGTTCAAATCAGAGGTCAAGACTTGGTCAGCATTGAAGTAAAATATCACAATTCATGCTATAGAAATTACACTCGTTGCTTAGAGAAACCATATGAGAAGAAAGATGAAGCTGACAGTGATGCTCCATCATTCAAGATTCTTTGTATGAACGTCATCGAGAAAAAAAAATTGATATGGTGAAGTCTTTAGAATGACAGCATTGAAGAATCTGTTCGTGAAAATCATAAGTGATACAGAACACTATGATGCATCTACCTACAGAAACACTGCATTCAAAAAAAGACTTGTGAAAAAATATGGTGACAGGCTACAATTTATTCGCCCTCACTTTCTTGAATGTGAATTAGTGCTTGCTCAAACAAAAAGTAGAAGCCAGGTTTTAAATATAACACCGGAATCGGAAAGTGAAGATGAAATTGAGCAGTGTATGCAGGAGTCACCAGCAAGCAGCTGCAGTGAAGTGCGTGATATTTTCCATGCTGCCATGCAGCTGCATGATGTCATCCAGAGTGCAGACTTTGTCAGCGAATGACCACCAACAGCAGAAGATGTCACTTTGCCGCGATGCCAAGAAGTAGTACCAGTGACATTATTTAATTTCCTTGCCTGGTGTACAGGGGCGTCTACAGACTTTTGTCCAGAAAACTATGTCAAAGTCTCAGATGATGCCTAGAATAAACTCTTGTCAATTGGTCAAGATCTAATCTACTTGTCTTCAAAAAGAAGAAAAACTACACCAAAACATGTTGTTCTTGGAATGGCAGTCGCCATATAATAGGCTTATCATCAATACTAGGGCTGTTGAATGGTTTGGGTCACTGTACATCACATTCACAGATTTTACAACATGACACCGCATTGGCTATTCAACAGCTGCAAGGAAATGGGATTCCACAAGGCTTTCAGGAAGGAGTGTTTACAACTCTTGTGTGGGACAACAATGACTTTGGAGAAGAAACACTGACAGGTAGGTAGTTTGTGGAAAAGCTGAAATTATTATTGAAACAAATCTTACCTGAAGGACTCTATATAACAGTACTACTATTACATGGTACATTGTTGATGTTTTCCCAAATTTTAGTATACAAATGGTTTCAACAGGTAAACATAAATATGTAAATTTTGATGTTTACTTGAGTGAAACTATAAAGGCAACATGATACCGTGCAAGTCTTATGTGTTGATTGAAAATCTTGATTTTATAATTGTCATAACTATCACCACTAGTCCTTTGATATATTTCAAAATATTTTTCAGGTAAAGGAACAACTCATAACACCAATGGTATAATCCTCCAGAGAATGCAAGACGAAGTTTCCGGTGAAACTCAAGGCAGTTCTACCTCAAATGCAATGATTAACATTGCAAAGTCTAAGCAGAGGACACTCACTCTGCCACCAAGTGATATCATAGAATATCATGGTAAACCACGTCATGGGCCAGCACCATCAGGTTATGATTGCTTCAACTGTTGTGTATAAACTGCACCATGCATCCATGATAGTAATTTGGTAATCTATCCATCATTGTAAGTAATAATTAATGCATTAATGTTCATAAGTGTATTAGTATGGTTGTCAAAGGAATGCATTGATATATTGGCATGATATATTCTGATTCATATTATGTCTACAAAATCACAGGCATGTTTTTTTATGTTTTAACATAATTTTGGTCAGATATAATATAAAGTAAATGTAATTGTTTAGTGACATACATATTTAATTTTTGTATTGCATTATTTACATACTTTTCCGCGCATGTTTTGCCTCACCAATTTTTCATATTTGATGAGACATAAGCAACTCTGCCATAGACAGTCATTTCACATTCACTTGCAAGTACATTCATTGCACACCTCAGTATTTTTCAATATGGTCTTCTATATTGTCATTGTTATTGGCATCCAACTTTCTGACTTTTTCTTCATTTTGACAGGAATTAAATTTAGTATTGAAGATGACAGAAAAATACAAGAACTTCCTGTCAGCCTAGACCTGGCTATGTGGATGTGCAAGACTGTACAGGTTTGTACTCACTGCTCACACCTTGCCTCCAAATAATACAACACAGAAAAATCTTGAATATTTTTTTATTGTTGAGTGTACTAAAACTTTAAATAGTTTTGTAGATTCCATTCAAGACAATACATCCTGTGAAACTATTAAAAAAAGAACTTGACTGATGTTGTTATTTCCATTTGCAGGTGACAGATGCCCCTCCATTGCCTGCTTGGACAGGTTTTAACCGAGCTACAGCTAAGTCCGTTGCTCCTCCTATCACCAAAATTGGATACTTGCCTGTAATAGATGCAAGTCCCACAGAAATGTCAACTGTAAATACAGTACTTGTGAAGAGTATTGATGTTATATACAAGCTTAATCTCCCCAGTGGTGTACTCGTAATGGATCAGGCAATATATTCAAAAGCTCAACTAATCAGGTGGCAGAATCAAGAATTCGAAAGTCGGCTTGTCCTGCGATTAGGAGAATTTCATACTGCAATGTCCTTTATGGCAGTCATAGGCAAGTGGTACAAGGATGCAGGCTTGGAGGATCTCATGATTGAGTCCGGTGTTTTGGCACAAGGCTCTGTCAATGGTGTTATGAGTCGCCATCATTACAATTGAAGTATTTGATGTCATAAGCTGGTAGCTGAAGCCATGCATCGCCTCAGATTGTCAGAGTTTCTTGACAGTTTACCAGAAGCAGAATACCTGGGAGCTCTTGACAGCCTCTTCTGTCTGCGAGAAAGTTTCCCAGAAGACTTCAGTGATGAAGCAAAAAGTGACCATGTAAAGATGTTACAGGCAAAGTACAAGGCACACCTTGAAAAGTGTAGCAGAAGCAATGCGAACTACGCCTTTTGGAATTCGTACTTAGAAATGGTACAACTACTACTACTTTTTATCCGAGCAACAAGAGACGGAGGATGGGAGTTACATCTGTCCGTACTCAGGGATATGCTGCCATGGTACTTTGCATATGGCAGGGTAAATTATTCCCACTACTTACCTGTGTACTTACAGGAGATGTCAGCCCTCAAAGTTACCCATCCAAGTGTGTATGAAAAATTCTGCGAAGGTGAATTTGCCGTTCAGTGGTCAGATAGTACGTTTACCATGACTGCTTGTGACAAGGTCATTGAACAGACTTTCAATCGAGACTCGAAGACCAAAGGTAGCATGGTTGGATTTACACAGAATAGAGGAGCCATGAGTCGATGGATACTGAGCCATCCTTCTCGCGCTGCTATCGCCAATGTATGTTATGCACATGCAGGGAAAACAGAAGAAGAGGAGAGTCATAAAGATCTGTCAACATAACGGAAAACTAAAGATGAATCGGATGTTCAAAAAATCATGTCAAGTCTAACATCAATGGGGTCACCATTTACTTCAAATGATGAAGATAACCTCATCCACTTAACAGCTGGCACAATAGCTTCTGAAGATATCACGACTGATCTCTTTCAAGCATATACTAAAAGGGAAGAGGCCTACCAAGAATTTCAACAACAACGTCTGGCTGAAGGTACCAAAGACCTGTTTGAAAAAATGAGCATGGTGAAAAGTAAAACTTTCTCTGATATGTACAAAAGTCAAAGTCTAAAGCTACAATGAACAGTCTTTCAATCAAGGAAAATCAAAACCTCCTTGGAAGAATGCTGGTTATTGCACATGTGCGTGATCTTGACATTCATGAAGTCTTGACATATCCACTCAGCCCTGTACCAACAACATTTGCCAATTTTGACGCCATGATGACGAAAACTAACAAAGCTGTTATGGCACATCTAATGGAAAGTAAATTTCCTGGTGCAGTGGTTGATGTTGAAGTGACAAGCAACACAGCAGTCATCATTGATGCAATGGCCATGATTCAAGTGCAGAGCAAACTACCTGCCACTTTTGGTGAGCTTGCATCCAATATATTTGACCAGTTAATTTCCATTGGCCTAAAGTTCAAAGCAACCGGAGTGGACTTTGTGATTGACAGATACAGAGAAGTCTCAATCAAAAATGCTGAGAGAACAAGAAGATCAACCCCTGACTCCTATGATGAAATGAGAATAAATAGGTTAGCTATGAAAGTACAAAGGCAGTTCAAGAAGTTCTTGGCATCTGGTAAGAACAAAGAAACACTGCTGTGCTTCCTGTTAGACTCTTGGAAAGAGTATCAAGCTCCTCGCCTAAGGGGTGTCACAACGTACGTTAATAGTGGTGAACATTGCTACAGACTACAAGCAGTTGATGGTTTAATGGTGACCAGTGAAGTGCAAGAACTAAGATGTGACCATGAAGAGGCTGACACTCGTCTCCTCCTCCACAAAAAAACATGCTGCAAGTTATGAAGATACTGACACTCTCATCATTAGAAGCCCTGATACAGATGTGCTTATTTTGGCCATCAGCATTATTCATTGTCTGCAAGCCTACCTGTATCAACAAATAACTGGTAGAAATGCCAGAATCTTGCATGTCAACAGAATAGCAGATGGGTTAGGAGAGAAAGCTGCACAGGCTCTTGTTGGTATCCATGTATTTTCAAGCTGCGACACCGTCAGTGCTTTCAGAGGAAAGGGTAAGGAGAAGCTGGTGAAAATAATGTGAGTGAAGAAAGCCACAGTGCAACATTTCATCAGTTGGGTATAGAGTGGGAAATCACAGATCAATTGCTGCAACGAATTGAAAGATTTGTTTGTCAAGTGTATGACCAAAATCAATGTAACAACATCAATGATGCAAGATACAGTTGCTTTCGACTTGGCATGAATGACAGTTCCCTCCCTCCAAACAAGGACAGCTTGGTTCACACACTAAACGGGCAAATTACCAGGCTGCTGTTCACAGACGATGTCTACTGCAAAAAGTCGATGCGCCAAACCCACATTGTCATGGATGGCTGTGTTCTGATACCACTCTCACCATACAGTGGATGACTTTGCCTCTAGCTCCAGATTCAGTGATGAAGTTCATCAAATGTAAATGCCAGAAATCATGGTGTGAGACTTCCAGATGTTCTTGCAAAAGTGCATCACTGCTGTGTACAGAGCTCTGTGAATGTGTATCTTGTGGAAACAAAGCTGAGGCAGAAGATGATAAAATAGCAGCTACTTCAAGTGATGAAAGTGATACCGAATATACACTGTATGAAAATAAACATAGAGCTATCCTTTGTGCAGCTTATAGCAGTTTCGAATCTATACTGCTAGTAAAGTACCACCGAAATTTCAAGAAATACAATAACAAACTTGACTGGTCAAATCAGCCATTCTGAATTTACAACTCAATATTCTGTTCAGCACCTGTTGATGACATCTTCTCTTCCAAAAGTCTTGATAATTTCTTAATCTTCTTGACAAAAACACCTTAACTAAATCTCTATGAATGAACATGGGTTCATTTGTATATTTGTATGTATTCTTGCAACCATCAGCCAGAGATTTGCATTCTATATCACATGAAACATTTCAATTCAGAAGATTTGGGGCAAAAAACATGAATTTGAATATTTTTGCTCATACATGAATTCATCTAAATTTGGACATCTTTACACATTCATAATGTCCTATCATGTTAAGTTTGTAGTTCTAAACTTTTCCATATTTTGGAACAGAATCATACAACCGTAACATCATTTATGCATAATTTGGGGCGAAAAGTGGTAAAAAGGGAAGTTTTCTGTCAAATTCTTAATTATAAGAAATAAAATTTCCATACTTCTTTCTCTTAATTTCAGTCTTCTTTGATGTTTTATTGTACTATGTGAATGAAACTGAAGTTGTCTCTCCCTGACAGTCATTACCATTATCTTGGGTAAAAAACTAAAAAATGGCATTTTTGGACAAAATTTACTATATTTACTCATAATTAGGAAGTGAAACATCAAATTTGTGTATTTATATACAATTTCCTTTGGTTCACTGGAAACAGTAACCTGTCCTTCAATTTTATACTAAACTCTTATATTTTGGGTAGAATTACCCAAAAAATGAAACTTTTTGGTGTAATTTCATGCCTTGTTGGAATAACCTGTTACTGATCTTCTCAAATATGTCTAGACACCTCATAGTGAATCATTTTAACTTAATATCAGTTTTTGCAGATGACCCCTGTCAACTTAATGCCATTTCTAAGCTCTTTTACATGGCCTGGCCCACAGACTATTTGCAAAATTGAAAGAAATCACTCTATGGATGACATGTGTAAAATTTCAGCTCAATCGGTGTGTGAGTTCTCCCGAAGAAGATTTTTAAAGATTAAATTAGTATTTTTCGAAAATCCAATATGGTGGCCAAATTACGTGACCGATCCAAATGTCATTTGCAAACTTGAAAGAGATCAGCCTAAGGATGTCATGAGTAATATTTAAGCTGAACCGGTGTTTTAGTTCTGGAGAAGAAGGTTTTTAATGATTAAATTTGTATTTTTCGAAAATCAAAATTGGCGGACAAATCATGTTACCGATCCAAATGTCTTTTACAAACTTGAAAGAGATCAGCATAAGGATGACATGAGTAAAATTTCAGCTCAACCGGTGTGTTAGTTCTGGAGAAGAAGATTTTTAAAGATTAAATTGACATTTTTCGGATCGCCTATTTGGCGACAAAATCATGTGACCGATCCAAACGTGTTTTGCAAACTTGAAAGAGATCACTTTAAGGATGACATGAGTAATATTTAAGGTCAATCGGTGTGTTAATTCTGGAGGAGAAGATTTTTGAAGATTAAATCGGTATTTTTGGGAAAATCCAATATGGCGGCCAAATCACGTGACCGATCCAAACGTCTTTTGCAAACTTGAAAGACATCAGCATAAGGATGACATGAGTAAAATTTCAGCTCACTCAATCTGTGTATTAGTTCTGGAGAAGACAATTTTGAAGATTAAATTGGTATTTTTCGAAAATCAAATATTGCGGCCAAATCACGTGACCGATCCAAACGTGTTTCGCAAACTTGAAAAAGATCACTTTAAGGATAACATGAGTAATATGTCAGCTCAATCAGTGTGTAAATTCTGGAGGAGAAGATTTTTGAAGATTAAATTGGTATTTTTTGAAAAATCCAATATGGCGGCCAAATCATGTGACTGATCCAAATGTCTTTTGCTAACTTGAAAGAGATAACTTTAAGGATGACATGAGTAATATTAAAGGTCAATCGGTGTGTTAATTCTGGAGGAGAAGATTTTTGAAGATTAAATCGGTATTTTTGGGAAAATCCAATATGGCGGCCAAATCATGTGACCGATCCAAACGTCTTTTGCAAATTTGAAAGACATCAGCATAAGGATGACATGAGAAAAATTTCAGCTCACTTAATCTGTGTATTAGTTCTTGAGAAGACAATTTTGAAGATTAAATTGGTATTTTTGAAAATCCGATATTGCGGGCAAATCACGTGACCGATCCAAACGTGTTTCGCAAACTTGAAAAAGATCACTTTAAGGATGACATGAGTAATATTTCAGCTCAATCAGTGTGTAAAGTCTGGAGGAGAAGATTTTTGAAGATTAAATTGGTATTTTTTGGAAAATCCAATATGGCGGCCAAATCATTTGACTGATCCAAATGTCTTTTGCAAAATTTAAAGAAATCACTCTAAGGGTGACATGAGTACAATTTAAGGTCAATCGGTGTGTTAGTTCTCTGAAAGAAGATTTTTAAAGATTAAATTATCATTTTTCGAATATCCAATAGGGCGGCCAAATCACGTGACCGATCCAAATGTCCTTTGCAAATTTGAAAGAGATTAGTCTAAGGATGACATTAGTAAAATTTCAGTTCAATCGGTGTGTTAGTTCTGGAGAAGAATATTTTTGAAGATTAAATTGATATTTTTCGAAAATCCAATATGTCGGACAAATCACGTGACCGATCCAAACGTTTTTCGCAAACTTGAAAAAGAACCATCTAAGGATGACATTAGCAACATTTCAGCTCAATAGAAGGCCAAAAAATGGCAGAAGAAGAAGAATAAAGTAGAACTCTAGCAATACCAATATTGGCCTCACCCATAAGGGCGCTCGGCCCCTAAGAAGAAGAATAATAAAATAGAACTCAAGCAATACCAATAGGGGCCTCGCCCAAGAGGGCGCTAGGCCCCTAACTTCAGCATTACAATATGGGCCTCGCCCATAAGGGCGCTCGGCCCCTAAATATTATTAGTGTTTGACTTACGTACATTTCATGGCGTTGACAATATAGTGAAAATATAGCGAAAGTTATCAGGTTCTTAGTTTTATATTTGTAAAATAGCAGCAAAGCAGCAAGAAAGAGACAGTGTGCAGCATATGCCGGCTTTTTATAGTGTACGCTAAAACAATAAAGGTGTGAATTTTAGTCTGTAGGAAAAGAATGCAAATGAAAGCAGAGAAAGTCTTTTGAGGACCGTCATATCGATTGTTATTTGCATTGCAATGTACGCTGGTTTCTGTTACGTTAGATGATGCCGTCTTTTGCAAGTGCGGTAATGAAAAGGGGTTAATATGGCCGAAATTATTGCCGAAATATCATAATGGACAGAGAACATATGAAGAAATCAAATCTGCATCTCTTTCCTGAATATTTAGCTGTGCGGCTAGGAAATTTGGCGCAGTTTTCAACATTACGCGGAAGCTTGATTTGGCTCTCTTTACGCTCATTCAGCGTATGTGTGGGAAAAAATTGTCACACGTTCAGTGAACAAAATAGAGGCCTTTTTGCCCACAGTGTTGTGACAGTGATTTGAAGAAAGTGCAAATTTATATTATTTTAACACTGCGGCGACGGCTTCCTTTCTACTAAGGTTAGCACTGACCCCGCTCAGCCGTCAGTACGCGCGAGCATCTGGTTTTTACCAATAACCAGACGATCTGTTCTCTCAAGAACGATCAATGAAATATTGGGCAAAGTGAGAAAATACCTCAATGTTTAGCAGCCCGGGGTGTTCGTTATTTACATATAAAAGAAAAAAAGCATTTCATGAATTTATTATCTGAATAAAATCATGAAATACATATGAAATATAAAGTGCGAGTAAATGTTATTTGTCATTGGCGGTGTTTATCTGTTTCTTGCCTGGTAAACATGCGTCCGTTTGTTTGACCTCAAAGTGTTTACACTGTACACAAACATTAAAAATTTTAGACGGAATATCTGTTGCCGCTGACGTCAAACATTGGTTCGTAAAGCTCATCTCTTTCTCTCGCTTGTATATTACAGTCAGTGAGAAACCACGATGCAACAAGAAAAAGAACGTAGACAGGAATACTATGAAGCAAGCATTGCCATTGGTACCATGAACAGACCATTCACTGACATTTCAATCTTTTACCGGAATTCATTGGTTCAGAGCAGGGGCTTATCAACCCGCTGTAAGACAACGCTTCAGAAGTCGAAGGCTTTTTACAAATATTCGACGAGGATCTGATAAGATTCATTACCCGATGCACTAATCGTTACGCTAGGCAGAGGAGAAGGGCAAATGCGAGAGAACATCAAACATTGGCCTGGACACCGACGACGGTTGTCGAAATGAGAGCATTCATTTGAGTAATGGTTCTATTCGGAATTTGCTGGCAGCCTGAAATCCAGCAGTATTGGTCGGACCATGTTCACTGCATGAAAAACCAATAATTCAGATAAATTCACATTAATGAGATGCCTGTATTATAGTGTAATACACGTGAATTCACACGAATTCACATGAATACAGGCTTGTTGAATACAAAAAATGGATTCTTGACTGTAGTCATCTGTATACGCACTCTTCAGCTAAAATATAGGCAATAATCCATGTGAATACAGTAAGTATTATAGGGTTTTTATGCAGTGGTTTGCTTCGGTCATAATTTTGTCAAGAGAACTTTTTCCCGTGGTAGCTGCAAGCTACTGATGCGATATTTATACTACAGCACACAGCAATACTGTGCTCGTAGCAAATCCATGTATACAGCCCCAAAATAAGTGAGAAACAGGATAGGATGTTGAAAGTATGAAATGTCATTGATCAAGTGAATGCAAACAGCAGAATGCGCCGAAGCCTGATGTGCGAACTGCAATTGACGAAGGAGTCATCCCCTACTGGGGCTGCACAAAAAATGTTCTCTACAATCCAGCAAAACTGCACAAATATGGAATGAGATTTTATACTATCAGTGAGTCCACCACGGGTTACGTTTTCAAGGACGAAGTTCATTAAGCTGTCGCTGCTAACTGTCATCACCCAATTGATCCCGATGCTGTAGACGACCCCCGAGTTTATAGGGGAAACAGACCTGGGCAAGTTGTTTCCCTGCTGATTCGACCTTACTATGAGTTAGGACATCATGTCATTATGGACTCATATTACACTTCTGCCCCATTGTTTGACCATCTCTACGTGCATAATATTGCTGCCACGGGAACTTGCAAGATGTACACCTTAGGTTTACCCGATGATATAAAAATACCAGAAACTATGATGCACAAGTCGTACCGCCTGATGCTGACGACGAGGGGCGATGGCCAAGTGGTAGTTTTTCTGTATTTCAAGACAACGCAATGACAGTTTGTGCTTGGAAACACACAAAGATGGTGAAATTTATGAGTACGGCATGCAGTCTCTGCGCAAAGACCGAATTGAGCGCTACTGTGGTGTCGATGTAAAGATAAAAGAACCGGTGCTTTTGAACAAATTGAAGTAATATGCCCGAACGTCGCCGTAATGTACAATCAGTACTTCAGAGGTGTTTGACTTGACTGATCAACAGCTGGCTTACTACACGCCAGGTCGATCATCGCCATGGTGGCACAGAGCTATGTTTTTCCAAAAGCTGAACAAGGCACTCATGAACGCTTTCCACAACATGGCATCAGTTCATGGATACAGTCAAAGTGGATCAAGATACAGACGTCAGTTCATGTTTTGCGTCAAAGTAGCAAAACAGCTGATTGGTAATTTCTCATCACGGCAATGTCCACAAAGAGCAACTAGTCTGACGGCACCACATCTCATTCCTACCAATGTGGAAAGATTTGATCATTGAATGGGTCGCAATCCGGATGGAAGACCTAGTTGCGTGATGTGTCGACGTGCAGGATGGATACTCGGCCATGAAACCCGTCCCAATCGTGTTCATGAGACAATCAACTGTTGCCTCACCTGCCAGTTACCGCTGTGTCATCCACGGTACAGACAAGCGTGCTGGCGAGAGCACAATGTGTGAATGCTGTTTGCAGAGGACCGCAGAACTTGACTATGCACGGACTCAACATTAGTCGGTATTACAACCCTTTATTACACAGTTGACATGGAAATAGAAAAAATCACTCGCAAACTATCGATGCGTACGATGAGTCTAACACGTTTACGTTCGGGGTAATTATCGAGTTACAACGTTGATTGCATCGGACAATCGCTAGACAAGGTCACAGCCAGAGCATGCGCAGTTCCTGTTTTGGCAGAGAGCGAGTCGGTGTGCGATGGAAAATGCATCTGAGTAGCTAACAGTCGATTTCCCCGGTCTGTAATCTCTCAAATGCGTAATAAAAATATTTTTTTATTATGCAAATAGTATTCGACATTTATATATGGCTCCCTAGGCTGTACGAACCTAAACACATCAACACAGTAAAGATCGCATGTCAGCTCAGGGAAGGTCAGACTATAACTGCTAAAACTGACAGCTTCCGACCGACAAACATAAAAAAGTGATGATCGACCTTGTGGGAACCCGTCGCCTCAGTGTTAACGTTACTACTTAGTCACTGCCGTAAATACGGGGCATCTGTGTTTTGTGTACAGCGATTTTGACGTCATTAGTTTGTGGCTATACCACTTGTAAAATGTTGCCTTCAGTTCTGGCAATACGATAAGTTTGATTGTGACTAGGTGCTATATTTTCATAGGATGTTCACTTCATTAAGATTTCAGCAAAGCATCATTTTATATTGAGATTTCTTTTAACACGCACAAAAATGCCTGTACGTGTTTCTTTGGCTCAGAAGCAAAAGTCATTAAATGGTGTTCATGACATACCCCAGATTCCAGTTACAATGTATTCCACCGCTTTTTGGACCCAAGCAGTATATGGGCGTATTTTAGCAAATTGATAGTCTGACATAATATGGAGGGATATGAAAATTAGAAGGTGATCCATATAAGGGTAAGTAAGGGTATGGCAGGAAATGCCGTACGATCTTCTCAAAATATGACGATTTTAGCTGTTGATTCAGGAACCTAAGCTATTATTATTATTATTCATGGGGGGGGGGAGGTTGGAAGGTTGGTCCCTCTTGACAAATTGAAAGAGTGTCAACATGTCAACAGAGGGGGAATCCCCATACCCTTGTCTAAATGAAACACTTAAATTCGATACAAAAGCTAAACAAAATTAATATCTTCATGCTGTATTTCCATCGTCAAGTTTTACATGTCGGCACGGTGCCTCCACATAGCATACATAGTTTTGTGCTCTTATGTCAACACGGAGAAATAAGTTTATAGGTGTATGTATCCCGGTTATGAAGTAAGTCACGTGATTCGATCTTCAATTCCATCTAAAAGTTCAGTAACCAGACGAAATTCTTTGATTGCCTTTATCTCCCACAGTGTAAAGCACAGTGAGCAAACTGATACTTTGTGGAGTAGAGTTGGTATGGGCAAAGACTTGGTGTAAGGAATTCGTTCTTCTTGCCAGTAACCAAGACAACGTGGTTGGTCTTTTCAATGGCTTATGAACTTCTAGGTAGGTTTGCACATTTGTTAAAATGCCGGATTTTTAACGTGTTTTCATGAGGTATTTTCGAAGTTTGAGGCCACATCATTATGAGGCAAAGATTGGAAGGGCCATGTGCCTTCCCCGATTGGACTGTGAGCTTTTCTGTATCCCATGCTTCCATGGTATTAGATTGATTTTAGTAGTCTTGTACTTATTGTTTTGATTTTTGAATACCATTAGTTTACCAGAAATGGAATTCGGTTCACCTTGACATAATGACTACAATGGCATTGCAATGCCATGGATGTAGATGCAGTTGATATGACGATCTGCTGACTCAAAAACCTTATTAGGCTTGTAAGTGCCCTTTCTTTTTGCATGGCTTAAGAACTTCCTGTTTCCGGGCATACTAACCCATTGGGGCAAGGAGTTGGACTGATTTGAGTAAGTTGGAAGAAGATTAATCTCCAGGACCTTGTGTATATCAGTTTCCCGACGAACTTGAGGCAGTTACTAATAATTCAGAACTGAAGCAACAGGGTCGTCATTGAATCTGAACTCTGACCAAACAATTCCGGACAATGGATACTGAGCGAACACGTGTGACTGATATGAACTAGGATAGGGGTGTGTGTGGCCCTTGCAATCCCATTTGGAATGAAATTCAAATAGGAACTTTCATTGCTGGACGAAAGTATGCCTGTGAGAGTTTCATATTCCGCGGAGCATAATTTTTACCAGAGAGCGCTTTCGGCCGATTGCTAGTAACAACAATAGAATATCGATCGAAATCTGCTTGCGTACCGGCTGTGTTCAGGTCACATCATAAATATGTCGACATAACCCGTATATGTTGACTTGTATACTATAACATCATCGTATCCGCTGGATGTAAAAAATGTCGACAATTCAATGTAAAATATGACAATTTTCAGCTGTTGATTCAAGAACCTAAGCTATTAAACTTCCTGTCTGCACTCAAACTCACTCGCAAGCGTTTCCATAACAACTAACTCGGCTACACGCGTCAGTCCGTTGATCAGTGCATGGAGGTAAAAAGGGAGATTAAAACTCATTGATCAGTGTAGCATTGTTGTACTAGGCTCTGATGTTGGCTTCATAAATTTTGATTTGTTGCATGTTTTCTTTAAAATCTGTTCTTCAACACCATGTTTCTTTACGATGATGTCATTTTTATTTTTGTAAATGTAAGCTGGGTAGTTTCACTGAATTTTATATCACCCAACAAACATTACAAGGCCCCTGATTCTATTGAAAACAACAAAGAAGGAAAGAATGAGTGTCGTACAATTGTGTTACCGATTTGTTTCGAGATTTATTGACTACACATTAATGATGATTAAAGAAGTCTACAATGACTAGCCAGTAATTCTGTTCAAACAGAACAGGAAACTCCCATTACGAAAATTCGTATTAGACTGCTTTAGGAATTATTCCAACAGGAATACTATAGGACTGTCCAGTAGTATTTTGAGACATGTCCTATGAGCCAGTCCTACAGTTGTCTAAAAGGAATGTGACATCTGTCATATGAGAATGTCCTCTAGTATTTCAATACGAACACTATACATGGCCTATTAGACAGTCCTAAAGGAATGCGACACTCAACCTATCAGACTGCTCCATAGCCGTCCAATAGAAGCGCTACACATGCCGTTTTAGACACTCCCTTACTAGTCTAATTGGAACACCACACATGTCCTCTTAGACAGTGCTATGTTAATCACATGGGAACGTAAAAGTTCCTATAAGACAAGCTTGCCAACCCAGCCAGTATATGTGTAAACTGCATTCTTGTTGTAAAGAAACCAATTCTCGTCTGGACTAGAATTAAAATGTAAACAAAAGCAATCTATTTAACAAATATATACGCTAATTAGAGAAGCTGAATAATGGGTGTTTCAACGATCTGTGTGAGAATAGATTAAGAATTGCAATTGATGTACGTTTGTACCAAGACACTTTATTTTTATAATCAGAAGGAATAAGTAATTGAGGAGATGTACAAAATATTATAGAAAACTGTGTGTCACAACAATTCAATTTAACTGTTATAGCTGAGACTACAGAAGCATCCAACACACTGGAATTAAGGTGTAGCTCTCAGGACTGGCAGCTTTAATGGCCCTTGTTTAAGGTGATAAGTTCAGTTGATGCTAATATGTCATGCATCCGAAAGTAATAACGTAAAGCCTTGAATTTTCTGTATCATTATTTTAGCAATTCAATAGCCGAACGAGGTCTTGTCACCAGCATAGAAAGAATTCAGGCTTGACGGTGACAATTTCGTGGACAGTATATCAATGAGATGTTCATTTCCTGTTTTGTAATGTAACAGGAGGTCAAAATCTATGTTTTCATAGCTCCCTTGTCTCACTTTATATAATTGCATTGTGGATTATATTTATACACTATTTAATCACTTAATACATCATTACCTTGGCTTTAACATTAGTCCTGTTTATATTCTTTGTGTGGACTGAAATGCCATGGTCAACAAGCTTGAAGTCACATAATGGATATACACTGTGCAGGAAAAATCGACAATGTATCTTTGTAAACCAGGCTATATCTTTCATTATTCAGTCTCCGAAAGGAAAACATTGACATAATAATCTGTGCTACCTAACCCTGCTGTGATGATACCTACTCACAATGCATTGGAGCACCCCATATTATTTATTTGCTTGTTTCTTTATTTATGCATCTATTTATTTCTTTTTACTTTGTATACTATTTATTTATTTTCTTATTTATTTATTTATTTATCCATTTATTTATTTATTGAAATAGCGAAAAGCAATATATTTACAACAATGTTTCCTTCGGTACCAGTCCAAAGATTTATTGCAAATTTTTCTGGAAAATATTTAGCCGTCCGAGAACGGTTAGAACGATTTTGTCAGAGCAACAGCAACAAGTAATTCCAACAGAAGTGAACAAATCCTATTTAAATGTCATATGCAAAAATTGTCCTAGAGGACATTCGTGGATTCTTCCCATAGGACTAGCATGGTCCCATAAGACTGCGGGCCTAAAGGCCCTCCATTTTGTTTCATAATAACGCATCACTTTTGCACCACACATACGTCGTGTACGCGTACGGAGAGTCAAATCCGCCTTCGACGCTATGTTTACAATTTTTGCCAAATTTCCTCGCTGCACAGCTTTATATTGATGGAAGAGTTGCAGATTCAATTTTCCTTATATGTTGACCTTTCCATTATGATATTTTGGCAATAATTTCGTCGAAGAAATTTGAAAATAGTTATGCAAAAATTATTCATATGCAAAAATAGGTGAAAACAAAATTAGTAGCCAAACGATCGTTAACTCGACATCTCATAAAAATAAGAGGGAAACTTAGAAAAATAGAACGTTAGAGTTTAAAAAAATGTGTTATCTCAAATATTGTAGGAAATTACAGCCAAATGAAAAAGTTAAACCAACGGGATTTTTTTAGATGTATTTTTCATTTTACGCTGCGACGAATAAGCTGAGTTTTCCATAGAAAACAATGATTTCTAATACACCGAACAGCATGCACACTTCTCACCGGTGAAAATTCCTCCCTAATTTTGAACAAATAATAATAAAAAGTGGCACGGCGATTCTTTGATTCATAAACAAAATTCCTATCGTTTTCGATTTTTGAATTTCTTCGCGAAAATTGTTTTATTTGCATTTTGATTATTGTGATCACTGAAATATACTGTTGCAGTCAATAATTTGGTGATCTGACGGCGTGTACACATGCAGAACAAGGGTCTTAAATTGCCGCATTTTCATCAGTAAGCGTCTCGTAAGTCGTACAGACTAAATGCCTGTCATGTTATTGTAATTTTTACCAATTTTTTGCTAATATTAACGATGAAAATTCCAGTAAATTTGAAAAAAGTAACACAGAACGGAAGCTAACGGGCGCAGAATCTCTACTGTAACTTTGCAGCGAACTTCAGCGATCGATATTCTTTTATCAGAAATCGATACAATGTTGTAATGCTCACTCGCATGACTTCCCAAGCTCATAATGGCGCCAAACGTGGCCAAAGTACGCTAAAATGTGCTCCGACAATAAGGCATCACCAAAACTGTAAAAAGTGTCAACGATTCAATTTAAATATACAAAAACCAGCGAATACTTTGATGTTATGGAATAAAAGTCAACAAATATAGGGTTATGTGGACATATTTATGATGTGACCTGAACACACGAGCCGGTACGCAAGCAGATTTCGATCGATATTCTATTGAAAATAAAGTGATACAATATTCGTTGTCGTTACTAGCAATCGGCCGAAAGCGCTCTCAGGTAAAAATTATGTTTCGCGGAATATGAAACACTCAGGCATACTTTCGTCCTGCAATGAAAGTTCCTATTGGAATTTCATTCCAATGGGATTGTAAGGGCCACGCACAGACCTATACAAGTTAATATCAGTCACAAGTGTTTGCTCAGTATCCATTGTCCAGAATTGGTCAGACTTCAGAGTCAATGTCGACCCTGTTGCTACAGTTCTGAATTATTTTAGTAACTGCCTCAAGTTCGTCGGGAAACTGATATACACAATTTCCTACAGATTAATTTCCTTCCGAGTAACTCAAATCAGTCCAACTGCTTCCCTCAATGGGTTAGTATGCCCGGAAACAGGAAGTTCATAAGCCATGCAAAAAGAAAGGGCATTTACAAGCCTAATAAGCTTTTTGAGTAAGCATATCGTCATATCAACTGCATCTTTCTCCATTGCATGGCAATGCCATTGTAGTCACTATGTCAAGGTGAACCGAATTCCATTTCTGGTAAAACTAATGGTATTCAAAAATCAAAACAGTTAGTACAAGACTACTAAAAATCAATCTAATGCCATGGAAGCTTGGGATTCAGAATGGCTCACAGTCCAGTCGGGGAAGGCACATGGCCCTTCCAATCTTTGCCTCATAATGGATGTGGCTTCAAACTTCGAAAATACCTCATGAAAACACGTTACAAATCCAGCATTTTAACAAATGTGAAAACCTACCTAGAAGTTCATAAGCCATTGAAAAGACCAACCACGTTGTCTTGGTTACTGGCAAGAAGATCGAATTTCCTAGACCAAGTCTTTGCCCATACCAACTCTACTCCACAAAGTATCAGATTGCTAACAGTGCATCACATTGTGGGAGATAAAGGCAATCAAAGAATTTCATCTGGTGACTGAACTTTTAGATGGAATGGTGATCGAATCACGTGACTTACTTCATAACCGGGGTTACATAATCCTACAAACTTATTTTTCCGTGCTGATATGACACAAAGCACAAAACTATGCGTGGTATGTGGAGGCACCGTGCCGACATGTAAAACTTGACGATGGAAATACAGCATGAAGATATTAATTTTGTTTAGCGTTTGTCTCGAATTTGAGTGTTTCATTTAGATAGGGGTTTTGGGATTCCCCCTCTGTTGACATGTTGACACTTTTGCAATCTGTCAAGGGGGACAACCCCCCCCCCCTGAAATAGTGCCAGTTACACCTTAAGATACAAGTAGAACACGTGAACCGGTGAAATCCCCCCTAAAATTTCTGGTAAAGGGGAAAATTCCCCTGTAGATGTCATCCCGGATGAAACACTGGAATTGTGAGCAGGAATTCTGTCTCAACATTATGAACAAAACATGCAAGACTATTGCAATTGCAGATTGTGTCAATGAGTTCATTGTCCTGTCTTTGTAGCCTCCGTACGCATCGGTGTGTAACACTGCTTTTGTGCATTAAGCTCTAACACAGGGCTAACGCTGGGTTAATGTGTGCGTTTGAGTGCATTACTGCCAGGCAAATTCTAAGATACATCGCGCTTTAACATTACCTGAGAAGTATATTTCTTTAAATCCAGGGTAAATGTCACCCTTTGACAGGCTTTGGTCAATGGCACAATGAAGAGATCCCCGGTGTTGATTAGGTCTTTAGCATAGTGCATCGTATATAAGGACTTTCATGTATTTGACACCTGGTACCATTACTTATGATTGTATTCATGGTTTAAGATGGTCCTTCATTGTCTTGTACATATTTTCTTTCTGATACTTTATAATAAAGGACCTGTTGATTTATTACCTTGCATGGTTTTGATTATTTGGTTTGTTTTGACGTCATATTGGTAATCCAATGATAAACATTCACCAAAGGAATTTTATTTACGTGTATATGGAAAATATTCTTCACAAACTTACCAGCTGTAGCACTTTGCCGTCTCTGGAATTCGTTTATTTTTTCTATTAGCGGTATTTTTCCCATCGCTTCAAACAACCCTACAAGCAAAACTAATTTAGTATCATCTAAACATCCACGTTCCCTTAAGTAATGGAAGACATCCTCTGCACTTCTCAGCTTATCCATGTCTTCAATTGATACCTGTTTTCCTCTTAGTAGGTTCTTCATTTCATTCACATCGTCCTCATTCAAGCTTTTTGCTAAGTTTCGGAACAAGATGTTTAGTGGGCTGATGGTGTACGCCAATTGAGCCTCTGCCATGTTCAGGAGTTACCTAGATTCACTGATTGTATTTACAGTTTCTCTGAAGAATACACCATATGTTGGCAGGGCTCCATATCTGATGCTATCTCATTGACAATACTACTGGTACAGAGTTCGTCTTACTAGGAGTGAGATCATCAGGTCACAAGGAAAACTGCACCTGAATAAAGTAAAAATGCAAATATATATTTCATTCATATTTTTGGAATTTTTTTATTAATTCACACCTTATGTCATACAAATACACATACAAAGGTACAGAGTTTTCGATAAGTCCATGCCTTTCATGGTTGTCTGATCTTTGCTAAACGTATACACAAAAAGATCGTGAGTTAATCAAATAAATTGAACCAAAGAGACATGTTCAAAAAACATGAACCTATAAAAAGGGCAACTTATTTGAGTGACGCACATTTTTTATTAACACTCTGAACGCTATAACAATCTGTATACTGAGAAAACAGAGAATAAAAGTCACCTGCCCATGTATATTGTGACGTAGCCACTCGATAGTTAATACTATATGATATTTTATGACTTGAATTTAGTTTGTATGACTGACAGTGAATGACCGACAGTGACCTATAGTAACCCCTTCCGCACGTGGTGCATCGTAAGAACGATTCCCTTGTTTATTTTCGGGACCTTTGATGTAACCGTTCATCCGTCTTTAGTGAACGTATTGTTTTAACAACAGCTTAAGTCATTAACAGCGACTGGACACTTGAGCGGGACCTCCTGCGTTATGTTGACAGATGTACTGATGACAGCGACCTTCCTGTCCTTTGCACCTATGCCGACTGTCTTTAGTTAATTCTTTAGATAATGATAGACGCATACCAAAGTCATGACAAAGCCAGATATTCACCCAATATAAACTCTGCATTTTAGTGTGTTAGAGTAGAACCTGTTTAGAACCTGTAGAACCTGTTCAGAGCCTGTTGCGACGCTCGAGACGACGTTGACCGTGACACAGACGCCTATTATTAGACTAGTGTGAGACATAGAAGATTTACCGTGTAACTTTATGTTACTCAGCTGAATAAAGTACTGAGACTTAGAGTATATTTCGGTGTATCGTTGCCGTCTCTTATACGTCTACTGCCTGACGCTCTCTGCCGCAGAGTGTACGCACCGATAATAGCTATATCACAACCACGCTACGTGACAATATCATCACTTAATTTGGGGATACAATGTCCTTACCTACATTCTTAGGCTGCATTCACAAACACCTCTGGAGGGGAGGGACAGGAGATTAGGGAACTTGAAAAAAATTACAACATGCCGTTGGGAGGGGGAATCTGAAAAAAATGACATTTCCAGGGTCGGGCTTAAAAATCTAATGAATATCAAATTCCAAATAACTTCTGGCACTTTCATTTCCTGCCCTTTCCATCTTTAGCTCACGTGTTCACACACGTGGGCAAATGTCGCAGTGATGTCTGTCTGTCTGCATGCTTGTCTGTGTGTCTATCCGTCTGTCTGTCTGTGGGCCCGATATCTAAAAAACGGCTGATCAAATAAGAATCAAATCTGGTATGTAGATTCTGTTTTAGAATGGCAGAAAATTATTGTCGGTGGATGTGGCTTGTATACTTTATGCTAATTAGCAAAATTAACGATTTTTGAAAAAAAGGCATACAATGAGAACGGCTGTACAGAATTGCATGAGATTTGCTACAAATGTTGATCATACAAGGATTTATCCACCATGAAAGACATACAGATGTAACCTGAAAGTTGATTGCTAATTTGGATATTTGATGAACTTTCCTCATAAGGGATATATATGTTGATTGACTCAATCAAAATTGCCGAAACAGGATATGTAATTGAAAATTCTATGATTTAATATTACTGAAAGTCATTCAGCATTTTTCCTTTGTCAAATTATTGAAATTAGGGTTATATATCTTGATTGCCTTCACCAAAATTGCTAAATACATGGATGATACTATGATACAACATTATTGAAAGTCTTTATGCAGTTTTACTTGAGCCAATTCCTTATTATTATACTTATTCAACTTTCCTGATTAGGGTTATATATCTTAATTGACTTGCCCACAGTTACAATAGACGAAACTTGTTAGGTACATGAAAGATACTATGATACAACATTATTGGAAATAACTAAAACATTTTACCTTCCGCCGATTCCTAATTTGCATACTTAATAAATTTTGAAATTAGGGTTATGTATCTTTATTGTCTTCGCCAAAGTTGACGAAACTGGCGACGTATATGGAAGAAACTATGGTACCAATACTATTTAAAGTCATTAGGTAGTTTTACTACGGCCAATGCTTAATGTGCGTATTTAATGAAATTCCTAATCAGGGTTATACATCTTGATTGCCGTGACCAAAGTTGACGAAACTTGCAACATACATTGAAGATACTATGATACAACATTGCTGAAACTCACTAAGCATTATTTCTTTAGCCGTTCCTAATTTGCATATTTAATAACTTTCCTTACTAGGGTGACATATCTTGATTGACGAAATTTGCGATGTAAGTCAAAGATACTATGACACAGAATTTTTAAATAGAAAGTCATTCAGAATTTTTACTTCAGTCAATTTTATCATGCATATTTAATGAATTTTCTTTACTATGGATACATACCTGGATAAATTTGATCAAAGATGGTGAAACATACTATGTACTTCGAAGATACCAAGTTAAAAAAATATTGAAAGTCATTTTGCATTTTATATATATATATATTGCTAGACGTGGAACTTGTCGTGACTACTCTACAGACTGTTTCATTCGCTTGGCAATCGCCAGGAGTGATTTTGGCGGGCTCGTTGAGGCCAAGCGCATGAAACAGTCTGTAGAGTAATCACGACAAGTTCCACGTCTAGCAATACCTATGCCCTGCGGAAACGCATCGAGCAGCCAAGCGCATGAAACAGTCTGTCGAGTAATCATGACAAGTTCCACATCTAGCAATACCTATGCCCTGTGGAAATGCATCGAGCACTATACATTGCCTGAATTGACACCTAGCTAA
>LD357901.1:115380-126604 GCA_001465055.1 Ptychodera flava
TTATTATACCAGGCTGATTTCAAAGCTTATTCAGAAATTGAAATAAACTGATACGATATCCAAAAACCGTGTTTCCTGCGACTGATCCGTTATCTTTTCGCCTAGACCTTGTTGTGACACCCTTACTTCTGGAGCAACCTGGTTGAGCACGGCCGAACTACAATAGTTCTTCAATGTCGCAAAACATATTGCACCACGTTGGTGCATGGGACACGCCCTTGTATTTTCGTCAGAAACTAAATAAAGTAGGTTTGGATATTACATCGGTTATAAATGAGGATGGAATACTGAAGATTAAAGTACTTTTATCGATCGACAAAAAAAGAAAAAGAAAGAAAGAGAGTATGTTAAATCATAGTCGGGAGACGCGATACTTTCAACGAATTAATCAACAGTGAGCAACGACCATGAATATTTTATTCAACTTTTAAAACTAAGTTATCGACTCTCCTTCACATCCCCGTTTTTTGTTCGGAAATACTGTCTTAAGTCGTTTTGGTACCTCTGTAGTATGACTGACACACGATTATAGGCCTTGCCCAAAGTTTTAATTAGGCCTCATTGCTGCTATTTTTTCCTAATTTGAAAAAGACCTCGCCAAATATCCGGTTCAGTCAGGTGCAGCCAACGAACAATTCACTTTTAAAGGGGTCCTTACTAATGATAAGATATATTGTGCACGACAAGCAATGTGAACTGACTAATTTTAAGTCAAGAGGGTAATTAATTCATAATTTGCCCTCCCATCAAAACTTTTTCGACCTAGCCTCCCGCACTCAAACTTCATTTTACCCACTCCACACTTATTTTTGCCTGCGTCCCCTCCCTACTAAGAATTTTTGAAGCTCCCCTGCCCTGTGCCATACAAAAATTTCCCTATTTCCCCTGGCCTGGAAAAAAGTCCCCTCAAAATTGTGTCATTCCTTTTCCCCTGCAGACATGAAAAGTTATAAGTACTTGCCCTGTGTCACAATCCCCGGAAACACCATGGCTCAACTTCCCCCTGTCCCCGTTTTAGAAGTAGCTTTCCCTCTCCTCGTTTTTTGCCAAGTCCTGTCCCCAGGACAATCAACCGATATCTGCCCTGCCCTAGAAAATAAACACTAACATTTGCTCCCCTGCCACTTAAAAACATGTTCCCTGCCCGAGCAAAATTAAAATTTCCCTGCCCTCAAAAATCGCCTGGGAACAGCTTTTTCGACGAATAGCTCCGTTGGCTGCACCTGTTCAGTGCACGGGTTTGGCACGTCTGTGTGCGTAACACGGAATATTCATGAGGATAAAATATTGCGTAAATAGATAATAAGCCGATTACAAGCAGATTATCAGCCGAAGTCTGATAGCACAGCGAAACTTTGCCATCTAGCCCGCTGCCCTTGAGTTTGTACATTTATCTGGCGTAAGACAAAGATAGGGCTAAGTAAGCAATATTCTTGTTTAACGAGAGCGAAAAAATAACATTTTCTTCAAGATTGAATAAAAAAATGATAGTTATCATCAAATTCTTCGCAGTTCGTTTCGTGAATATTTGAAAACCTATGGAGCCGTAAGTCATATTGGTCAAAGGTCAATCAGAAGACCCCATATGTTAGCTTGGCGTCGCTTACATGTACAGATAGAGCTACTGCCAAAAGCTCAATGGTTCGACATGACAAGCAGCAAGTTTATTCTCCGTCCAATCGGGACGGAACTCGACAACCCATTTTAGCAATTTGGACGGAAGAGAGCAACTCTTCCGCACAAGCGAAAGGTCGACACGCACTTTAAGGCCTCGATCGCCGCTGAGTCCTGCATCAGCTGGACGGCGGTCGTGTACAGTATACCAGGTATGTATAGTTGTCCTCTTATTCTTAACCAGCCCAAGTGTCTTACACACGTCTACTACTCCTCGTATAAACGTGTTCAGCAATGTCTTTATCTTGCAAAATGTCTAACGCTTGTGTTGTTTAAATCATCGATATTCCTGATAATTTCAAAGGAACAATGAATATCTAATTTCCAGGCAACTTAATGCTAATGTGACCTTTTCATTGCCAGGGACTGTAAAGAAATCATAGGGGGAGTAGGATTTGGGTGTTGGTTGGTGTTTCGAAAATGTAGAATAATCACCCTTCCAAAGTCTTTTCAAGAATGAGATTGCCAACAACTTTCATTTGTCCTTTGTGTCACAGTCTGATTTGATGTTTTATTAATAATTGACGTAAAATTTCTTATTTGACCTTTGAACTTTCAAAGAATACCTTAAACCTTTAGAAATATATGCAATCACTTTGGTGAAAGTCCAATAGCATATTTGTTGTTCGCAACTGCTTTCAAACGCTATTCTCACCATGTACATTTATATCAATTGTGAATCATTTCTAAAAGCACAGATTTAACTTGTGATGTATGTAAAAATATCTATTCGCAGATTTTACAGAGAGCGGAATGTAAGTCAGTGTATAGTGCATCAACATTCTGGTGATATTCGAAAAACCAAATTTCTTGCACACACATACAATAGTAACCAGCTCAGTCTTATTAAGTACATTAATGTCAATAATCAAGCTTTATAAATACATAGATGTGGCTAGTTCTGTATTGAAAAATAAGATTTAATCGTTTCCTCATAGATACAATGTGTAGTGAATCACCGTCCCTCCACCCACTGGTCTGGAAACAGCTCCTGTTTCTTTGCTCCAAACCGCGTTGCCGGTAAACATATCAATTACAAAATATTTGTGAATCTCTGACACCGTAAAGTTGACAAGTACGTGAATTTGCATGAAAAATATGCTAATTTTTACCAGAATGCATGGCGATATTCACTACAGTGATTTTGCTGGATAAACTTGTCAAGACCAAAATATATTGTAACATAAACGTTTTGATGTTGAGATGGGAGCCTCAAAATTCTTTCACATTTTTATACAAAAAATTCATTTTTTTTCAAATCTGTTGCGTACCCTTTAGGCCTCAAAAATAGAGTGAGCTTGCAAGGAATCGCTGCTAGACAACTGTACGCGACTGTAACCCTAAGTTTTGAAATGGATAAACAAAGACACAAACAAAATCACTATCCCTAAATCATCATTTCGGAAGAAAAAACATCAAAGTAAGTGTCTCAACATTCATAAAATACCGTAAATTTAATGTTTAGTGACTGAAATATGCTGAGTTGGATTAGATTCAAACATGAAAGGGAGGATAAACTTCGTGACCGAAGAACCAACCTGCTGCGCGATCAAAGTTTCAAATGGCATCGCGGCAAACTCAACAGCATTCCGAAACATCAAAAGCATTAACTTTGAGTTATGTTAGACAAAAAATCGATTCTAGAAAATAAACTTTTAGGAAGACATACACCTCACAAGTTAAATTTCACAGGGAATTTTTATGTTGATTGGCAATTTTCGTCGTTCAAAAAACGAATTGCCGACCTATGGTGGACGCCTTCTTGATTTTTAACAACAAATGCATCGTTGAAAACTCAGGCATTTTCTAAAACAGAACAGAGAAAAAAAAGTTTTAAAACCCCATGGCTGATTGATCAAGCTGTAGTCATTTTGATTTCTTCTTATTTCTACAAGTGAAAGGGGAGGACTTTCGTATTACAAGGTGCCTTTCTACCTAACGAGGTCAAATTTGGTGGGTGAAAATTCGACGGAAAAACACGGAAAATCATAAACGAAAATTTGAAATATTCTCAATAAACTGAGTTTCTCAGTAGTATCAAAAATCTTGGCTGTGGTAACAAAGTTACCTGAGGAGCAAAGAAATGACAATAAATAAAAATATCCAGCACCGCAAGATGTTGCCAAATACTACTGATGGCATCCCCAAGCAAGCCTTTACATCCGCAACGCGCTTCATACCTTCGGTAGAGCAATTAACACCTTTAAACAATAGCGCATGTGTCACGTTTCCCGACCGGTTGGTGGAGGGACGGTGAGTGAATCAACAGTTTTTTATGGAATCCAAAAATCAAATTTCTTGTACATAGATGTATTTTTTACCTCCAAATTCGCAGTACAAAAAGTACATAAATTATTAAACATGTATTAATGGACATGTAATGCATGTTTTATGTGGCTAAATTGTCAATATTTTGACAAACTCATTCCAATGTATAAACTATTATAATTTGATATTTTTCAGTAAAGGACTGTATTGGCCACATATTGTTTTCGTAAACAGTAAGGTTGCGATAGCTGTGCTAAAATGATGAACCTGCCGCAAAGGCATGTGTCATCCTTCAAAAAAGCCTTTGTGAACAATAGCAACCCTTCCAAAGTGGTAACCCCTGCCCCAGTAATTTCTGTCCAGGCCCTATGAAAAGTAAACACAGGAACATATTATTGTTTTACGTTTTATCATTTGTTTAACCTCTACTCAAAATGGCTGACATGAATGAAGTGTTGTTATCCTTCATTTTCTTTTGAAACTGCAATCCGTTGAAGATGTTGGTAGATTTTTGAATAAAATCCCACAAGACTCCTTATTCTTGTAGCTCACATTTACGTTTTAATTGAGGCTCTATGATGGAAAAGAGCCCCTTGATTTTTTTGGCCTTTTCAATAGTCATTGGAGGCATTATATTATCCATTAAGTCAAATTATATTATAACTTTGTCAATACCAGTGAATTTTGTGACGTCATATCCGTACATTATTACTGATAATGTATTCCATTATTCAGCATTGCGGCCCCACAGCGAGCAAGTTTTGTTTTGGAAAACGAAAAAAGGACCGCGCATTTAAAAGATGAGAAAGTATCGGATAAACCATGAAATACACAAAACCATAAATCTTGATAATGGTGCACAATATTGATAATAATGTTTTACTTAATGATTTATCACATTTTTGAGTCTTCACGCACGCATTTGTCGTCTGTCTGGCTGGCGCTCAGCATGCAGTCCCTGTCCGATACGCTGGTTGTACTACCAAGTTTGTTGACAACATGGTTCGCTTCAGCTTCGTTACCGTATAGGTGAAACAGAACTCAGTACGTTTGCAAACTCCTAGACGATACTGGGTTTGACACATGGCATATTATGTATGTCAGTGGCCATGTAAACGATGCAAGCATGAAAGGCTACTCGAATCAGCCGTAAACGGGCCAACAACGGAAGATTGTTGTCATCAACCTTGACCGGAAGTGTCTTGGGATACACTACGGAGCCATTCAAAGTCTCGGTCCAAGGTCAGCTACTACCAACAATCATGACGACCGTTGACTCTCCGTTGATCTAACATCTAGGCCAACTAATTCTGATGCACTGACTGTAATCGGAGACAACTTTCATTCATCGTTTTTTTCTCCATGTCTGTGATTTTACCTTGCCTTGTTCTCGATATCGCGACGGTACCGAAACCCTCCAGTATGTTTGTCAACTACCTTTCAAGCACCCGTTTACGTCAAGTTCTGTTGTTCGCCGAAATAAAATAGCTCTTCTCAAGAAGCCATCGAAAATTAAATTTATAGACACAATTATTATTGAAATATAAACATTTGAATAGCATTGTTGAACTCTGTTGATATCGTTTGCAATGAATGCTGTACTACTAGCGACATAATAATGATCGTATTGATCAGCTTATACCATGGCATGCAGCTCGCTGATCATGCTGATGTCGATGCATGAACATTCCGTTTTCTTAATCTCTGGCATTTCACCGTGTCGGCTTTGTGAATGGCATGATATTTGAAGGTGATGTTTCAAGTTCGATATAGACGGTAGGGATGCAGTTACGTTTCATTTCCTTCGAAAATACATCGTTTTTCAATTAATAATGAACCGTGAAAGTGCTGGTCAATTTTTGTGCTGAACGCGTGTTCAGTGCAGTGCACTGTGCAGTGTAGAGTGCATGAAATTTGTACAGAGTCATGGCCGATCATGCTGGACGACGCTCAATGGCTTCAAACTCAGTTTAAATTTCCTTTTTTATTCGTTTTCTACAACTACAAATTCACTGGCATTGCCAAAACTATAAAATAATAGCAATAATGCACCCCCTCCCGGCCCATAATGGACTCAAGCAAACTTTGCACTCCATAATGTACTCGGCTTCGCCTCGTACATTATGTCGTGCAAAGTTTGCTTTCGTCCATTATGGGCCGGGAGGGGGTGCATTATTGCTTAAATAATAGTGTTAATTTAGAAGGTTACAATTGATGCAAAGTTAGATGAGGTATCATGTTTAAAGCCCCACTAGCTGTACATGTAACTCTTGAAATTTGTTTGCCTAATAATATCTTCCCATTCTGTCCTGGTCCTCTCTGAATATGACCCTCTGAAGGGATATGAGCTTTTAATGCATTAGAAAACCATTCGTTTATGAAACATCAGACAAATTTTAACATTCATTGTGATTTTCCACAAAATAGGTAATATTACTAAGGACATAACATACAATGTCTAAGTTGAAAACATTGAGCGCTCTGCATTATACATTGGACTACTCTATGCAGTTTATGTGAAGATTCCAGTGCAGATATGCACAGCATCCTCAGTGTTTGCATGTTTGGGCAAATATTTAATCACAGCACAATCTTTTGCACATACTCTCCCAGTTGCTGTACACACACACACACACACACACACACACACACCAAAATTACTGTATTTTCACAAACTTATTTCAGCTTTGAAGGGTATTGGCTTTTACTGCAGTAGGAAACCATATATTTGTGAAACATATGATGAGTAAATTCAAATTTTAACAGTAATTTTGATTTTGGTAATATTGCTGAGGAACAGAACATGCAACATCACAGCTGAAAACATTCACCTCAGTCAGTGTTCAATATGGGATGTCAAAACAGGGTGTCACTCTAGGCCCCTTCTCCTGTCCAAAGGGGACCATTTGAGAAAACGAGGGGCATCAACACATGTAAAACCCTTGAATTATCTGTGGAAAGTACTATATTCTGTCAACGTGCAATTTAAAGGGACAAAAACTGTAACTTGTGGCAAGTTTTTCAGTATTCTGCTTCTGTATATCAACTACCGTGTCTTACCCTCATCCGTTTGTCATGCTGAAATTTTGAGTATTCTTTTTGTCAACACAGCTTGTATGTGTGCAGTGATCATTGTTTATTGTTTACAAATGAATTGTAGTCCGGACTTGAATGCAAATTTCAACAATAATTACGCAGATTATACTCATTTAGGTTGTGTTGATATGCTAAATACTTGGCATTAAATTACACTTTAGGGATTCAATGCAGAAAGTGTAGGAAAATCACAAAACAAAAGTTCTGAAAAAATAGCCAAAAGATACAGCTTATGGAGCTTTAAATAAACTATATGTATCAACTTTTAAACATACTGTTAACTTGTATGTATTTGGAAATTTATGATCATTGGTTCTGACCAAAGGGTTTTACATACTACTGTTGCTCTGGAAAATCAGATATGTCCAACCAAAAATGTAACTGTTCAAAATGATCATAGCTGGCCCTGCATGGATGCTTTCCTTGCAGTGTTCAAAATTTATATGGGCGGTAGATGTTGCAGACGCTTCAATTTGAGGGCATACCCATCATCTTTGTCTAAAACAGGGGTGCATCAACTACTGGCATTAAAAATCCAAGTCGCAACTAGCCTAATTCCATTATGCACAGACTATTTTGTGTTGTTTACATCTATTGGCCATGTCACATGCACACAGCTCTACCCTACATCAGTCCTTTCTACCAAGCTTCCTACGCACCACCTTATACATTCTCTCAAACTTATTTCGACTTGAAAGTTAATTCATAAAATAATGCTTAAATATACTGCATGCAGGGCTTTAAAAGTCCGTGAGCTGCAACTCTGTGAAATTTTTCCCACCTCAAAGTATACCTTCAATTTTTTCAGATATTCATTGCCATCTACAAATTGAATGATATAGTCATCAACTGTGCCTCAACAGCATTTGCTTGTGGCAGATTAGACAAGAAATTGAGCAAATCTTTGTTGATTTTAAATTTCCCGCCATTTTCAAAATCTTGCCATAAAAGGTGAAAACAAGAATTTTTGTTTAAGTGGAGTGAATCCCTTTTCCTTCCTTTCAGTGGGTTGTACCATGTTGTATTTGTAAAGATTTAAATGTGTACATCCACCATTTATGCTGTTAATCATGTAGTTGCATGGAGGCGGCCATATTTGGGTGCAGCACCCATTTATTATTTGTCTTAGGAAAATCTCCTCATGCAGTCCAATTCAGTGGATAATTACACTAAAGTAAACATCTCTGAGTTACGCAGAACATTGCTATGAACTGATTTTAAAGGAACAAAGTCGCCCATTTTTTCATGAATTTTGTTTGATACGAGATATTTCTTATGTTGTCTGACATTTTGAAAGACACTGATTGAATTGGTAACCATGCATATATTCGATCCCGGTTTTAGACATAATACATGAAACCATGACGAAAATGAATTAATTTAAATTAATTAAATTCATTTAATTTGTCTAAAGTCGGGGTCGAATATATGCATGGTCACCTATTCAATCAGTAACATGTCAGACAATATAAGTAGTATCTCGTATCAAAGAAATTCCATGAAAAATGGGCGATTTTGTCCCTTGAATCTAAATATCAAATCATAAAAAAATGGACAAGGATGCCAATGTTAAAATGATACATGAATTTCCTTATGTTCCTAAGCATAGGTAGAATGAAAGGCAACATGGAATGTTCAAATCAGTAATATGTCATGAAACCTAAGTTGTTCTTAAAATATCAAATGTACCATACTGTTAGTTATGACAGTGACCTGTAAGTATTAAACCATCTCAATTCATCTCACTCTTCGCATTATTTTAAATAACAATCATTTATCATTTCTACCTACAGATTTTAAAAAGGAGAAGTTCAGTGATCAATGCAGATGAGAAGGGTTTATGGAATGATGTAACTGCAGACCTGATGTCTGATGAAGAGGTCTCACCAGATAGAAGGATAATTGCCTCCAGGCCTTCTTGACGATTTGACAAACTAAACGATTTGATAGACACACTCAGTCAACAAATGCTTAATGACTCTAATTCAAGACACTACATACTGCAGAGGAAGTATGGCAGAGCCAGTGAGAGACCACCTAATAAAAACAATTCAGTGACAATTGTGTGAGACAGAACAGTGATGCATAGCTTTCCTGAGTAATTATCTATCATCTCTCTGTTGGTCAACAATTGATTTGTTCCAACTTTTAATTGATTTACTTGAAAAGTAGTACACAGAGCTTTGTGTTGTAAGTTCAGTGAAATTTGCAGTCATTGGCTGGCACAGGTCAGTTGACACCAAGCAAAGTTTAGTATAACCAAGGCATAACTTACAAATACTTCACAAGTACATCTTTGAAGTATTCATGAAATTTGTCACTTTGACGTATCTGAATTTTGTGTCCTCAAGAATTTATCACGGTGCAGATACAGTGTTTAAACATGCTGAAACAAATGTGAGCCACACCATGTTATTGATGGCATTTTTCAGTTTCTTGTCCAAAAACTTTCTCTGAAATTGCTAGTCAGATTGCTTTGAACTCTTATATGCGGGTCTCTTAGGATAATATAAGTAAGTAGTAATCAATTTGTCCTGATATATGCAAGATTATGTTTTACAGAGCAATTTTTGCCAGTTTTTAAGATTTTGATGAATTGAACAGAAGCTACGATTTAACTGTACACATTGTATGTGATAAGTAAGAGTTATTTAAACGTACACTGCAAAAAAATTGCCCCTGTTACTGTTCCTGCACAGGCCCTGATACAAACTGTGATACAGGTCTGCGCCAGCAAACACAGAATGAGTTCTATCAGGGGCTGGTGCACAGGTCTGTATCCAGTACTGTGAACACATGGCTGTATTTCTACCTGTTACAGCACCTGTACACAGTGCTGTGAATACTGATCTCTAACAGGGTCTGAAATTTTTCAATGTTCAAACAATAACGCTTCTTTTTTGCTTCGATCATCAAACTTTGCCAATTTTACAACAAATTTACACCCAAATTTTCAAATCCAAATTTTCAAATCCAGATTTTCAGGCCCTGTAAATTCAAAGCTGACACACCACTCACCACTGTACACACACCGGTTTTTCATTGCTGTAATCATAGGTCTTGATACAGTCAGAAATTACAGCATTGTATACATTCCTGTACCACCATGAATCAAAATTTACACACAATCCAAAAGTCTGACAGATTTTTACTGGTCTTGCAACAAAGGTTATTTCTCTGGGCCTGTTACAGGTACTGATTAGCCTCTGTTACAGGCATTCTCTGCCTTTCTTGCTGTGTAGATAGCTTGAGTGCTTCATTTACAATCAAGAAACTCTTCACATGATATTTTTTATTCCTATATTTAAAGGTACACGTAGTTGATCTTGTAATTTGGTGAATTACGCAGTCATTAGCTGGCACATCTCAATTGACACAAAGTAAAATGTACATAATTTAGGAATACTAAACATATATGTCGTTTAACGTATTGCCAAAATTTACAACATACTGTAAAGAGCATTAATTTTCACCAGGATGTAATGTCACTCTTTTGCTTTTGGCACACATGATTCACTGGGTTTTATTTTCACAGATTTGGCCGTGAAACAATAAATTCTATTATTATTTAAAATTGTCACTTGGATTTAATTAAGCAGATTTTATGTTGCTTGTTGTATTTTGGGTTATTTTCCTGTTTTTGTCAAAAATAATTTCTCTGAAACAGGTCAATAGAATGCTTCAAAAATTTGTATATAGGTCAATAGTGATGATAGTAGTAAGATATCAAATTGTTGTGATGAACCATATTTCTCCCTGTTAGGCCCAGGCATATTTAAAAGTGACTGATTTAACTGATATTAGGGTTATCAAGGTTAGGGAAGTTCTTTTTTGACAGTATTGAAGATAACTTTAAATGTGTCTCAGGAAAATTGTTCTGAATGGGTTTTTTGTGTGTATTTATTTAGTCAGTGTACTTAATGCTTTATATTGCTTTATATTTATTTTATTAACATTTACACATTCCTTTGGAAAAAAGAAATAATTTACAGTGATCTTAGTTTTGTGTATCTAAATTGCAGTAGTAGTTTTCAGATGCAATCTGTACTCTATTTTGCTATAGAAAGCATCATTACACTGGTGTCTTCTCTTGTAAAAAGGGTACTTATTGTGTTGATGTGAATATATATATATATATATATATATATATATATATATATATATATATATATATATATATGTATAT
>LD357901.1:126792-139577 GCA_001465055.1 Ptychodera flava
CGGATTACACATGAATCCAGCAGAATCATGCAATGGATTCAACAACGGATTCTTAAAAATGTTCCGTATCCGACAGAATCCATTGCTTGATTGCCAGTGGATTCCTGTGGAATGCATAATGTATATTGTAGTATTCTGGTGGATTTTTGAAGTATTCAGAACAATATACAGGAGAATCCTATGGACTCTTCACTTTTGGCACAGCGCTAAGGGTCCAAGTCATAACTTCGATGCAAGCATGCTTCCAAGATTTGGGTTTAAACTCACACCACCAAAATTTGAAAATAGGCCGTATAAATTAACAACAACAGTAATATAAAAAAAGAACACGATTGGAAAACTTTGAGATAATTGGATCCTAATATTTTTCACATTTATCAAAATTGTTAAGTGCTCTATAGCTGAATGTTGCAATTTTACACATAAGTCATAAAAACAAGTGTGTTTAACTTAAAAAGAAAAGCAGATAAGCTTACATTTGCAGATGAAATCGACACTACACCATCAAATTATCCCAAATTAGTTCCAATCGTGTTTAAGTCTTATTTGGAGGTTACCTCAGACCTTAGATTAACCGCTGTCAACAAATAGTCGTTTTATTTAAGCTGTGTAAAAACGTAAAATTGTACATATTTGCCTTCGCAATCATTGTATTTCCCCTCGTTTCCCTTTCTGCACACAATAAATGTAATAGGAATATTTGGCAGAATCTACTGTTGTATCGGTATTGTCGTAAGCGTGTCAACATGTCGATATACGCCGCTCTTCGATCTCCAGCATATGGACAGCCACCTTCCCTTACACTCAATGAACAGCTAATCAAGCCGATCTTTCAAAAATATATACAGAACAGGGCAATTGAATCACAAACGACAGAAGACAGAAACTTCGCAGTTAGGTCTTAGACTTGAATCGGGCCCAAGAAGCACACCGTTTTTTGTTTCCAGTCCACACTAGGTGCAGCCAAATGGTTCTTTTTGAGATGCTTTAACAAGTATTGTGCGCACGTTGCTATCCTTTTGTTTCATATTCTGAACTTCGTTAACATTGGCAATGAAACTGAAAGTTATAATGCTTGGCCTCCGCTATGATTTAAAATTTGTCTCATCACAAACACTAGTTTCCCTCTCACAGCTCCCTACCAAGAAGGCCTTCGCTTCACGTAGCTATCATGATTCGACTTAAACCTCCAAACACTCTCTCTCTCTCTCTCTCTCTCTCTCTCTCTCTCTCTCTCTCTCTCTCTCATGCGAAAGCTCGTCACTTCACTCTCACCGTTACCTACCTCTGCGTTCCCTATCAAAGCAACCAAATCCTACTCAATTTCCGTCATATATGTTTTTCTAATTTGGCCTCAGAGAAAAATAGTGAAGTTCCCCTACTTCCGATATGCTCTTGGTGTCCCGTGCCCATTGAAAAAAAGAAAAAAAAGTTAAATTCAGAGATTCAGAGCAATTTCAAAAAACGTATTTTCATGTCCGCTGCTTCTCCAACGTCTAGAACTTATTTATCGAAAATGACCCGAGCTTTCGTCCTGTACCAAACAGTATGATGACATTTTCGAAGACGAAACACACTACGTTTTTTTACAGTTGTAAGTCACACCCGTCTCTCTCCGGTGTGCTAGGTAAGATACAAGGCAAGTCATTATAGTGTGTTCTTGTATCGATATCATGAGAGTACCTTAACCGCTGATGAATATCGGGTAGATATCGGGGATATCACAGAACAAGCATGAGGAGACACGAGGCACCCCTTTTTAGTATCGTCCATAATCAATTTATAGTTCCCAAATTGCCTATAAATTTTGGGTAAATACAGGCAATATCGATAATCGGCGATTTCTCGGAACCGGCTCGCCCAGATACATAACATATCATTGCAGTAAAATCTAATATCAATATTAGAGTCCAAAAGTGGCCGGTATTTATCGGATAAATCGGTGATTCGCAGAACTAGGGTTCCAAAGTTACGAGGAAAGAGAAGCTGAAATCTCCGATATATGTGCCTCTTGTCAGTTAATTGAAAGCACCAAACACTTCAAATCCACAACAACAGGAAGAGTTTTCACGATACAACAAGCAGTGAATTGCAAATCTCACAACGTAATCTACGCTCTTATTTGCAAAACTTGTGGTATTCAATACATTGGTAAAACTACACAACCATTTCATAAACGCCTCAATGGACATCGGTCAATAGACATCGGTCAAATATGCAGAACACTTTATTCTTGCTAGTACCAATGCTAGTAGCAATGTTAGTTCACGGTGTATGTCCAAACAGACTTTTTGAAACTGTTTTAGTCCCAATTATCAAAGAAAAGAATAGTAATATAAGTAGTATAAACAACTATCGTCTTATAGCATTATCCAACATTGCTTCTAACATAATGGAAGTTGTTATTTGAATAAAATTTAGTCGTTTCTAGACACTTCGCCTTTCTAGTTTGGCTTCAAGAAAGGACTTTCAACTGATATGTGTCTTTTCGTTTTAAAGGAAGTAATCCAATACTGTAGGAAACATGGAAGTAATGTCATTGTAACTTCCTTAGATGCATCTAAAGCATTTGATCGATTCATCGGTCACTTTTAAAGAAGTTGATTTCTCGTAAAGTACCGATCTTTGTTGTGAGATTTCTCCTTGTTTGGTATAGAATGCAGTGTATATTTATTCGTTGGGGCGACTGTGTTTCATCTGGTTTCACAGTTTCTAACGGTGTGAAACAAGGGGGAGTTTTATCACCAAATGTTTAATGTTTATGTTGATCAGTTAAGTACAAGACTTACAAATTCTTTTACAGGGTGTTATGTAGGGTGTTGCTTCGTAAACCACCTCACATATGCTGACGATATTTGTTTGTTGAGTCCCTCTGTCAAAGGGACACAGAAGCTGGTAAATATATGTAGTAATTATTGTGATATTTACGACATTACTTTTAATACTGAAAAGACTGAATGTTTATGTGTCATTACTGACAAGTCAAGTACTGTTCGCTTGCCCACTGTATATATTAGTGGTGTTAAACTTGTTTTCGTAGAGAACAAAAAGTATCTTGGTTATATATTAACAACTCACTTCAGAGACGATGCTGACATTGAACGACAGAAAAGATCGTTCTACGTTTCAACTAATATGCTTCTCAGGAAATTCTCCGCATGTTCATGTCCTTTCTCACTTCAGAGACGATGCTGACATTGAACGACAGAAAAGATCGTTCTACGTTTAAGCTAATATGCTTCTCAGGAAATTCTCCGCATGTTCATGTCCTTTCTGCCTACCGCATGTAATTTTCACCCTCTGTTGTAATGTTGTCGCCTTATATCATACAGTTCCCATCCCTCCATTGTAATGTTCTCGCCCTTCGTGTACGAGTGTGCACGAGTATTTATTCCATTCAGTAGTGCCGCCAGTTTCGTTTGTATCCGTATTGTTGTATAGCTTGATGAAGGTACGCTAGTTGCACCGAAAGGTCGCTATTTTATTGCTATTCGGGATTGGAAGCAAGACGGACTTTGAACAACCCAGTTCTATAAGTCACCAGATTATATATATATATATAATTATATATATTCGGATAGTTTTCAATCGGATTCGAACCCACAACATACGGCATCAGTCGCCTAGCTGAGAGGCCACAGACAGAACCACTCGGCTAAATCTCCACTCCCAAAAAAGAGTGGTTCAATAGCCGGCTAAGTTGTTACATTTTTCTGACTGAGACCGCTCAACACGTTGTAGAGTTCGTGAAGCACTCACGCACGCATGCTCACTATCATACATCGCACATACACACTTATCGAAGCGGAGAAACGAATTTCATTGCTTTAACTGGACGAACGATAACCTCGGGGACAATTCTGTCCACCAGCAGTGTTACCTACCCAGGATAGAAAATTCGGATAGTTTTCAATCGGATTCGAACCCACAACATACGGCATCAGTCGCCTAGCTGAGAGGCCACAGACAGAACCACTCGGCTAAATCTCCACTCCCAAAAAAGAGTGGTTCAATAGCCGGCTAAGTTGTTACATTTTTCTGACTGAGACCGCTCAACACGTTGTAGAGTTCGTGAAGCACTCACGCACGCATGCTCACTATCTTACATCGCACATACACACTTATCGAAGCGGAGAAACGAATTTCATTGCTTTAACTGGGCGAACGATAACCTCGGGGACAATTCTGTCCACCAGCAGTGTTACCTACCCAGGATAGAAAATTTGGATAGTTTTCAATCGGATTCGAACCCACAACATACGGCATCAGTCGCCTAGCTGAGAGGCCACAGACAGAACTATATATATATATATATATATATATATATATATATCGGAGATTTCCCTGCGATTTGGCAGGTTAATCTAATATCGTCCAGTATACAAGTTAGAGTTGGACTAAGGAAGACACGAGCTTGCCCAGATCTGGAGGTAAAATCTCCAAGATATATTGGATATTTACCCGCGCGCGATGGGACAAGTGTAGTATTGTCTAGTATTGCAGTTAAAGATGTATAGACGACGCCAGGCTGAGTCAGATCTGTAAGATGATGAAATTTCCAATATAAATAGGATATTTACCAGTGACTTAAGAAATTAATTATCGTAAATAGTATCGATATAATAGAGTCCCTAAATCGCAAAGAAATATCGATCGGCAATATCTCAAACCGGGTGCGCTCAGTTACAAGACACATCATTGTAGTAAAGTCTAGAATCCCTAAAACGTCTGTATTTATCGGGCAAATGTCGGCAATTTCGCAAACTCGGCGTGTCAAGATACAATGAAAGTCATTATATTATCGTCTATCGCCCAAATTCCCAATAATATTGGGTAAATAACGGCTATTTTCACAGATCCCGCGTGTCCAGATACAAGGCACATCGTCGTACTGGTTGAATACGTGATATCGATATGAGACTCACACAATATAGTCTGTAATCTATATGTATGGTAGAAATTTGTTGGACTTCGATACAGTAAATACTCTATATTCTAACATTGTGCAAAATGCCACCTTCGTGGCCAAGGTACAATACAAATTGAGATGCAACGACCGGACGAGAGAAGCGCTCAAAATGGCATCACATCCATTCGTGTGACGACTAAGTTGTAGATCTGCATCAGTCATTTTAGCCTCTAAAACATTTTTCCCGCAATAACAGAAACATTTGGCAGGGTAGTACATTGTATGTAGTGTTTCATTTTGCCACGTGATCAGTCCTCTACTGGTTGTGAAGAGACCGTGGTCTGGCGGATGCTTCCCCCACCTTGCCTCTCCTTGGAGTGGTTACCTTTTCTGACACGGTATACCTCCGCTATCAGGGCAAAAATTTTTATTTTTGTGTTTCTCATCTCCCGACCGACCGTAAAATTCAGCTCCGACATGAAAATAAAAATGTTTTTTGTTTGCGCCGCCTCTGAGGCGATCATCCTAGCAACAGCACCACCATCATCAAATTGTGAGATTGCAGCAACTCAGACTGAAAGGACAGAGAGCACAGAACACTGAACTGAAAGACTAGAAATTGCAGTGACAGTGAATGGACAGAACATTGAACTGAAACAAATACACGTTTTTTGTACTTAAAAATTGTAGAGACTGAATGGACAGAACATCGAACTGAAACAAATACACGGTTTTTTTGGTACTTGGTTTTTTTTATATTGCGACCGCCCACCCTGCCGGAGTATTCTTCTGGAGATGAAAAACAAAACAAAACAAAATAAATAAATAAAAGGACCACCCTTATATCTGTGTGCAACTATGGTGCATTGGCCTGTCCAACGGGTAGCCTTCATCATAGACCCTCTTTTCTTTAAGGTCAATGCCTTCAACTAGATCTACCAAAAATGTTCCACCAGTCATTTGCACCATTATAACGAGAAGCAACCATCGTCCTCTTTGTACTCATTATGCTTTTCGTCTCCTGTCTTTCTATGAAACAGATCACACTTACAGTCCGAAAAGAGTTACACAATCCTGCATGTTATGCAACTCTTTGTTTCAAGACTTGGCTCACAATTTACAAAACGTAATTCTTTATGGCTAGAAGTTACGAATGTAATTAATTGTGTCCCCAAAATATCCTTTCTCAAGCTAATATCCGATTTATGTGTCGATACCTTTGCTGTTAAAAAGCAGCCGCAATAAATTGATATGGCCGGCTGATCGCCGGATACTGACAATGTGCAGAGTGGAGCCATCACGTGACATCAACAACCGATGTAGTTCTGATCTGCATATCGGTCAACATGCACACGTCTGACAGTGAATTCATACCAACTTTTGAGAAATTTACCTTCCCGGGTAACCGAAATTTGTCCAAAACCAAACGAAGCCTCGCAACATACATTGGCAAATACAAATGTATTATACAAATGTACAAATGTATTGCTTTTGTTCTACCTTTCAACCACCCACTTGATCGAATCATAGGCAGAAGAAGTTTCGCATCTAATGTATATGGTCACACCGTGCAGGTAAAGGAAAGCAGTCTTTCTTTTACCCTCAATAGTCACTTGGAGGCATTAATAAACATAGTGTGGAAAGCCTCCCGACATTATTATTTGTATTTGTTGTTGTTTAGACCCAAACTTAATTCTGTTTATTGTTGTTTACAGCGTTTATCGTAATTCCGGAAATTTGGCAAAATATTATAAACTACTGTCGATGATCTTAACACTTACTGCGCATGACATCAAAACTTCGCTCAACAGAAACTTTTCTAGAGCTTGGACAGAGCTAAGAGAATCTATGTACAGGTGATGACTGAACTTTGACCGAAATGCACATTTTCAGGACACTCATCACTGTGCGTGTACTATGATTTATTTGCATGGACTGTGTTAACATGGACATATTTGTTACAAAGTTTCCGGCAATAGTTTGCTTCATAGTTGAATTTATTTGTGTTATTTTGTCGTGATTCTGGGGTTAAATTCTCATTACTACCAGATTTCCCATCATGCTTTTTGAAAAACCTACAACGGCAACGCACATGGATGCGACGTGCTGCTCTGTACCGTGAGTTTTAAACGTAATAAACCAATGTATTTTTGTTCATCGAGAACTGTGAGTTTGTTCAGTGTCACTGGGAATGATCGGCGGCCAATATCATTACACTAAATATTCCCCACACTGAATGTTGGCGACCACGACGGGAGCAGAGCGTGAGTACATCACATATAGGACTTATTATAAAGTGTTGTACACAGCATTGCATCATCAATCAAATTAGACGAAGTTACCGTGGGAAAGCAGAACTAACGCAGTTGATACGAGGTTTTGCAGTCGATTAACTGTTGATCGCAGTACTTGCAAACGTGCACAAAACATGGCATTCACCGAGGAGAGATTCAAATGACAGTTGGCGATTGCCGAAATCAAACTCGATGAAATTGCCGAGCTATCCAACAGTGATGACACGGCAGATACTACCACGGCATATGAACAACTAGGAGAGTTGATCAAGCGATTAGACAAATTAAAAGACGAGACAGCCGAATATATGTTGGAAGCAGAATCAGACTTAGAACATGTGAAGGAATGGACAACAACACAGAAAGAGTCCATCCAGTCATTTAGGGAGGCGCGTCAGCGTATCAGAAAACAACTGGACGAAGCTGTGGAAAGAGACGTACAACTCAAGCTTGAAAAATACCTACATATCCAACGCGTGGTAAATGAGCAACAATCAAAATACAGAGCACAACAACAAATGGAAATTGAGAAGGCAGCAACACGCCAACAAAAACGAGAGGAAGAATGGTATAGACAGAAGCTAGATTTCGAGAGACAGATCGAAGCCAGCCATGCCAAACGAGTTGACCACAGGGGGAGCATGCATCATCAGCAGCGCTCTCAACACAGGCAGTGAAGCTTCAGAAGTATACAATCACGCCATTCTCTGGTGACTACAAGGACTGGTTACGCTTTTGGAATCAGTTTACAGTAGAAGTGGATGGTTCCCATCTCGCTGAAATCAGTAAGTTTAATTACTTACTAGAGCTAGTGAAAGACAAACAAAAGGAGGATATCCTGGGGCTACCACATACCTCAGAGGGATATCAGGAAGCCAAGAGAGTACTAGTCGAGACGTATGGGAAGGACATTAAGGTGCACAAAGCCTTGATGAAGGAACTTGAGGAACTACCAGTAGTGACCAACATTCACAAGTTGCGTGACATCACAACTTTTATAACAGGCTTGCCAGGATAGTTCGCACTCTCACTACAATGGGGAAACTGACTACTGCACAAAGCTCAGTGTACACTCTGATGGACAAGCTTGGCCCAGTTCGAGAAGTTCTTGTACAAAAGGACGATGATTGGGAAGAGTGGGGTTTGGAACAGCTTGTTGAAAATCTACAAAAGTATGTCGAGAGAAATCCCCTGAGAGCTGGTGATGATAAGATTACCTCAGGGAGAAGAGATGATACAGCAAGACACACGTCATGGAGGAAAAAAGAAGAAAAGTTACTTCTTGGCAGTAATGGAGAGTCTAAACAATATTGCAAGATTAAATGTGTGTATTGCAGTTCAGAAGATCATTCAAGTAACGGCTGTATGAAAGTACTGGATGTGGCCACCAAGAGAGCAATACTAAGAAGAAACAGGATGTGTTTCAACTGTACAGGATTTGGTCATCTTGCAGTCAACTGTAGATCCCGGGGATGCAAGAACTGTAAAGGAAAGCATCATACATCAATTTGTGACAAAGGGAAATCAACGCTCGATGTGTCGGACAATACCAAAGTGGAAAAGGGATTGAGCTCAGTGATGGATCATGCTTCAGCATTACATGCCACTGTTATCGCCAAAGTGGGAAAGGAGAAAGTTCGAGTCATGTTTGACACAGGTGCAGGGAGTTCATACGTATGTTCAGACTTGATCACAAAATTGCGCTTGAAACCAGCGAAGACAGAACAACGTTGTATTGAACAGATGTACGGCACTGTAAGGAAGATTGTTGATGTGTATAGTATATTACAGTCCTTAGCAGTTGATGGTTTCTCATTCAATGTGGAGTGTGTGAATGGTGAGAAAGGTATATTAACCCACCTACCTAACCCAGGCATTCCTGCATTGAAGAAACAACACAGACGACTCAGCCGGTTACATTTCAGCGAGGAAGAGACAAGGATGTTTCAATGCCAGCTCACATTATCTTAGGAGTCGCAGACTACCAGAGGATTCGCACAACAGAACCTCTAGTCCTTGGAACCCACCCAGATAAGGATCCAGGAGCAGAGTTCACAATGCTGGGTTGGACAATTTCTGGACGGCAGTCAGGGAGAGAGAGTCAGACAGAGAAACAGTTCCTTTTGAGATCCAGCCAAGAAGAATTTGAAAAGCTGTGCTCCCTGGATGTTCTTGGAATCAAAGACACAGATATAAAGGATAGCGCAGCAATTCACGAAGAGTTCAAGAAACAGTTGACTAGGGCAGAGAGTGGATATTATGAAACAAAACTACCAAGGAAAGAAGATCATGTTCCACTTCCTACAAATAAGAGCTTGTGCACAGCTCGGCTATACAGCACAACAAAGAGACTAGAGAAAATTGGGAGATTAGAAGAGTACGATGAAATCATGAGAGAACAAATCAATATGGGAGTTCTTGAGCCTGTACCAGTCAATCAAACAGGGGAGACGGTACATTATGTCCCACAACAAGCCGTCATCCGAGATAAGGCAGAAACAACAAAGATGAGAATAGTGTATGATGCTCAGCAAGAGCCAACGTGAGAAGCCCTTCACTCAACGACTGCCTAGAGACGGGGCCACCACTACAACCACTTTTGTTTGACATCATCGCAAGAAATCGCATGCGAAAGTTCTGTATCACATGAGATATTTAGAAAGCTTTCCTGCAAATCAGAGTGTATGAACAAGACAGGGATGCACTGCGAGTTCTGTGGTACAACAATCTACAAAATTGTGAGGTGACAGAGTACAGATTCACACGGGTGATTTTTGGAGCGACATCAAGTCCATATATTCTCGGTGTAACACTGCAGAAGCACATTGAGGACTATGAACAGGAATATCCAGCAACAGTACACAGCTTGCTGGAAGATACATATGTTGACGATATTCAAGGTGGTGGAAACAAAGAAGATGATGTTGCGACTTTCAAGGCGGAGTCCACCAAAATACTGTCAGAGGGTGGTTTCAATCTTCACAAATGGCATAGCAACATCGATCACCTCAATGCAGAGAATGACAAAAAGGAAGACGAAACGAAAACAACAAGGTTTGTTGGCAACACCTCTGGCAACGACACAAAGATTTTAGGCATTCCATGGAACAAGGAGGAGGACACATTGACGATCAGTTTTGAATCATGCCAGAAGAGCAGTGAACAATCACGAAAAGGAAGATGTTAGCAGATATCAACAGCATCTTTGACATACTTGGATGGAGTTCTCCAGTTACTATCACTACGAAATTGATCTTCAGTGAAGTGTGCCTTCTTCAGCTACATTGCGATGAGGAAATTCCAAATGAAATTCGACGGAAATGGCAGATGTGGATAAACAGTTTGCAGCGAGCACCAACAATCACGATTCCACGCTGTGTGTTCACTGGCAACCCAACTCATTATGAAATGCATGGATTTGTTGACGCAAGCAATACAGCTGTTTGTGCTGCAATATACATCGTTGCGTATGAGAACTCAACACCGGTCAGCCAGAATCTACTCACAGCTAAAGCAAGAATCGCTCCTAAACATATGAGCATACGGAGGTTGGAGTTGATAGCCGCACATACCCTAGCAAAATTACAGAATAACGTCAGAAAAGCTTTATCCAATTTTCGTATCAAGGCTTGTCACAGTTGGGTAGACAGCACCACTGTTTTATACTGGCTGTCTAACCATGGAGAATGGTCAACATTTGTGCGCAATCGGGTCAAGAAGATTGGCGAGCTGACAGAGTCCAAGTGGAGATATGTGCCGACAGCAGAAAATCCAAGCGACCTTGGAACTAGAGGGTCAGCACCAAGTCGATTCGGGATGATGTGGTTTCAAGGGCCAAGCTGGCTCTCAAGTGAAGGTGACAGACCAGTTCAATCAGAGATTTCCGAGTCAGAGGGAGCTAAGTCAGAGAAAAAGTCAACGAAGAAAAGAGAAGTGATGCTTCTACTGGAAGATGTAACTCAGAATGAGACGAAAGCATGGTCACAAGAGCTTCTGAGCAAGTTCAAATTCTGGAAGCTTCTACGCATAACGTCATATATGAAGCGTTTCGTAGATGGCAGTAAGGGGATGAGACGAGTGGGACCACTCACTATATCAGAGATCACAGCATCAGAGAAGGTATGGATCCACATAACACAGCAAACAAATGACATGACTTCAGATGTTACATTAGCAGCAGATGAAGATGGAATACTGAGGTGCCATGGCAGAGTTCCAGGCTACAACCCTATCTTCATCCCAAGAAGATCTGCCCTGGCGAGACGTATCATTGAGCACTGTCATCTTCAGACATTGCACAGGGGAGTTGCAACTACAATGAGTAAGGTCAAAGAGAAATACTGGATCCCAACGCTACGATCCATAGTCAAATCTATACGACATGAATGCAGCTACTATGCGAAGTATCGTGCAAAGGTGTTGGATGCTCCAGCTACATCAGCCTTGCCCATCTACAGAACGGGATTCACTGAGCCATTCGATGTGACAGGTGTGGACTTTGCAGGGCCACTCATGTATAAATCAGAAAAGTATGAGACCAGAAAGGCTTACATTGCCCTCTTCACGTGTGCCAGCACTAGAGCTGTGCATCTCAAGCTTTGCAGAGACCTGTCTGTGAATGAATTCAAGCGACAGTTGAAGGAGTTTGTTGCACGGAGAGGATCACCAAGTGTCATGGTGAGCGACAACGCCAAGACCTTCATCGCGTCCAAACGGTGGTTGTCGACATTGCAAAAGGATGAAGATTTGTTCAACTATTTGACAACACATAACATAGAGTGGAAGTTCAACATGCCACGTTCTCCATAGTTGGGTGGATTCTTTGAATGACTCATCGGCATCATGAAGAGAAGTTTGTCGAAAGCTATAGGAAGAGCACTACTGAAATTTGAAGAGCTTGAGGAAGTTCTGCTCGATGTGGAGACGTTCATGAACAACAGACCATTGTGCTATATGGAAGAAGACTTCGAGCAAGTAGTGATCACCCCAAACCTGCTGTTGCTTGGACAACCAGAGCGGTTTCTTGAGGAGAGCATCGATGACATGGATGACTCGAGAGATGTGATGAGTAAGCAGCTGAAGTACTTACAATTCTGCAGAGAAAACATTCGCAAACGTTGGTTGAATGAGTACCTTCACGCTTTGCAGGAACATTGCAGTAAGAGGGTTGAGTCCAAAGATCAGGAGTTACCAGGAAAGAATTCGATTGTTCTACTGAAGGACACAACCAAATTGGAAGATAGGACGGGTTGTAGACAACATAGTGGGTAACAATGGAATGATAAGAGGATACAAGATCCGGACAGGCAGTGGCTATGTTGTTGAGAGGCCACTCCAGTTGGTCAGCGAGACTAACGACGCAATAGGGGTTAGCACTATAGCTGAACCAGAAGCTGACCCTGTGATTAACCAGACACGCGCCTGAGCTGATGAAGAAGAAAGATCTCAAGCCAACCAAGAGTTGAGATGCCCTGCTAGTAAAGGGAAAGCAACTCCACACATCGTTCATATATTGGTGATTTTGCGTTTAATGTGTAGTAGTGTGTATTTTCTGTTTCACTGTCTTGTGTATAGAGCCGATT
>LD357901.1:140343-153396 GCA_001465055.1 Ptychodera flava
ACATTTTTAGTGTCGAGGCATGGCACAGTATTGATATGGTAACTCTCCCTTTTGAACATGTGTTGGCCTTCAAAAAGGCCGTTTAGTATTGTGATCCTTATTTTGGCTAGTGCTGTATCCAGTTATGTACGTTGTTCACAACGTTTACTGTTGCTGGAATGTTGTGTGGTTTCTTGTCGATTCATTGTACGGCCTAGAATCTTGTCTTGCTGTTTTTCACTCACCCATGTTCAGGGACGTCTTCCATCTATAGTGCAGGTCTTTTTCTGTTCGTCTTCGTGTAAGCTTATGCTATATTCGTTGTCGGAGATAGTTGGGTTACCATTGTTGTCTCTTAATACGAAATACTAACTGTTACGTTTTTGTTATCTTGTTTGTATGGAGGGTGGTGTTGGCTCTTGTTCCCGCCTTAATGTTGATTGGTTAGTTTTCTTTCAAGTCGCATTTGAATGGCTGTTAACTGAGCACTGTAATTGGCTGTTTTTGTGTATTCTGATAAGTGCAATTTTTGTGATTTCAGAATCTTGTGTTTTAGAATAGCGTTATTGAGTTTTGTTCTGCAGAAATTGACGTTTGTATTTTCTGTGGATTGAGCTGTGTATTGCCTAATCCGTACATGATGTTGGGACAGCTAGTGTTACGCTTATATATATGACGATGGATACCTAAAAAGGTATTCTCGTGTATGTAAGCTTTCGACTTAAACCTGCAGAGCAGGAATAAGTAAGAGTCATAGTTAGTAAAGGGAAAGCAACTCCACACATCGTTCATATATAGGTGATTTGCGTTTAATGTATAGTAGTGTGTATTTTTTTGTTTCACTGTCTTGTGTATAGAACCGATTAGGCACGGCGAAGACTGCTGCGGTAGATCACCTTATTGGTGTCATTGCTAACGAGAATGAGGACGATTAGGAAACCTTTATATTAAAGTTAAAGTAACTTTAATAGGGGGAGGGTGTGGAAAACCTCCCGACATTATTATTTGTATTTGTTGTTGTTTAGACCCAAACTTAATTCTGTTTATTTTTGTTTACCGCGTTTATCGTAATTCCGGAAATTTGGCTAAATATTATATACTACAGTCGATGCTCTGAACACTTACTGCGCATGACATAAAAACTTCGCTCAACAGAAACTTTTCTAGAGCTTGGACACAGCTATGAGAATCTATGTACAGGTGATGGCTGAACTTCGACCGAAATGCACATTTTCAGGACACTCATCACTGTGCGTGTACTATGATTTATTTGCGTGGACTGTGTTAACATGGACATATTTGTTACAAAGTTTCCGGCAACAGTTTGCTTCATAGTTGAATTTATTTGTGTTATTTTGTCGTGATTCTGGGGTTAAATTCTCATTACTACCAGATTTCCCATCATGCTTTTTGAAAAACCTACAACGGCAACCACATGGATGCGACGTGCTGCTCTGTACCGTGAGTTTTAAACGTAATAAACCAATGTATTTTTGTTCATCGAGAACTGTTTGTTTCTTTAGTGTCACTGGGAATGATCGGCGGCCAATATCATTACACTGAATATTCCCCACAATAGCAAGGCGAGCTAGACAGGGGCAACTCTTTTAATGGTGTTATTTCACGGTGGAAATTTACTTTAAAATGGAGGGAGGAAGAGAATAAGGACTAGGTTTATGCCATGATCACGGAGGGACGTGGTTATAGTTTATGAATAATCGGCCGGTCAACATTATCTATTGTTATGCATGCATTATCTGTTCATTTGCATTACCATGATTTGCATTATCAAACAATGCTTACAGAAACAATGTGCATGAACAAACCTTGCATAAAGTTAGAGAGGGCATAAGTATTTACCAAGCAGAGGTGTGATCGCGTCAATTTCACACTAATTTATAAATACAACCATAGCAACATTAGCAAGGCAGGGGATAAGAGGTCTATGCAGCACGGACAGGCGGGGTTCGAGTCCGTCTTCTGGCCGACGTACAAAACTTGTCGTTTCTTTGAAGCATTTTATAAGCTTCCCATGTTGCTTGTACCGCTCGAAATATACTGTGAGGGATTTCACGACAAGATATATTTGGGAGAATGAAAATAATGGTTAGTCATAAACACATTTTCCCCCCATTTTCTTCATATGGAATAATAGGGGTGCCAGGAATATATTTTAATACTCCATCTTATACATTTACCATACGATTTCACTTCATCACGGGTTTCAGATTTCAGGGTGAAGTTGGGAATTTCTCCACATTCAGTAGGCACGTCCGGTAGGCACGACGGCTTCTCAATGCCCGTTGCCTCGATTAAGACATTTTTTATGAGATTCTGATTTTATCAGTTGCCATCCTGATTGTCCAATGCGGGGTAACATGGAATTGCACCGGAGAGGTTGAGATTATGTTTCCCTTGCAATGTTGGTCAAATGAGTAATAGTTATGTTTTGCCCTAAAATGTTCGCATGGTGAGCAGTTCGTCCTTTCGTCGTCTATTGTAATAGGGTCTGTCACAAGAACGCTTTTCTACTGCAATTCTGTGGTTTAGTATTAGGTCCACTTGTAGTCTGGGACATGTCCTCAGCTACGGTGTACACTAGCGCTACTCTGCTACACGAGATCGAGGTTTCGTGCAGCCGACGTACATGTGATAGTCAATTATTAAAAGCAGACCGTGCATGAAGCGAACTTCATTCTCAGCAACGATACGCGACATACAAGCTCAGAATATCATGTACAATCATGTAATACAGTATTTCATTGTCCACCTCAGGTCAGGCCTGCAATTTGCCGGACGCGACAACTTTATCTATTACCACATCTTAATATTTCATTTACGAAATGAAATGCCCCTACCCAGCCTTACCACATTATACAATTTATTAATTGATATACATCGCAATTTGCCACATTTGTGGGTCAAGATGTTCTATTGAGTACTGTTGAGTCTGTTTACTGGATATCAAACATTCTGTGAAGCGAACTACTATTAATGAACCTGTTGTAAAACACGTGAGCACCTTCAGTTCATATCTGGTTGCCCACGTTTGGCCGATGATCATCCATTGACCCATAAATCTTCATTTATTAGCAAAACATCCCAGTCCTTTTCATTCTGAAACAATGCAGGTAAATTTAACTCCTCCTTTTCATCCAAGAATATTTCAAAGAAGAGTAGAAAATCACATGACAATAGTTCGCAAAGTTCAAGTAACACTCCACCATCATCAGATCTCAAGTTTCAATCTCCTTCTGGCGAACAGTTTGGTACACTTTCTCGAAATTATTGTAAGAAAGACGGCCATTTAATGTCAGATTGTTTCAAATTGAAAAGACAACATGAAGGTCAAAGTGGTCAAAGTGGATCTAAGCCCGCCGGCTTTATTTCTTCTTCATCACAATTAGAGTTAAATAAAGTGTATAACACATTTTTTTGAGGTTAAACCCCATTTATCCCCAATTAATGAGATCAAAGACAATTCTTCTGAAGATAGCATTATGGGTATTTCCGAACCGTATGTTCACGATGGTTTTGTATCATTTTCTAATGCTTTGTCTACCGCTACCCCTGTCAAAATTTTAAGAGATACCTGGGCGTCCCAGTCTCTTGTATTGGCAGATACCCTGCCTTTTCAGAAAAGTCATTTTCACGTTCTAAAGTTCTTATTAAGGAAGTAGATTGTAATGACTACCTTCATGTCCCACTCCATAATGCCTATTTGTCTTCGGACTTTGTTTCTGGACCTGTGACTTTAGCTATTAGGCTTTATATTGCCTTTTGAAGGGATCTATTTTCTTGCTGGGGACAGGGACATTACTTATCAACTTGTGACCGATAAACCAAGTTAACATTAGCATCTGCAGCCAATCGATCAGGAAATTCTTGGTTGTACCCATCATGTGCTGTTACTCGAGCCATGTCTAAGAAAACTTCTGAGAATCAAAATATTCTCAAAAATGATATCATAGATGTCGACTTAAATGACACCTTTCTCAGTCAGGTGTTTGATGCGGATCATTACATTACCTTTCTGGATTTGAAACTCCGAGTAACATTTCTGCTGACCAAGGCCAGACAAATCTTATTGCAGTCTTATTGCAAAGATCCAGATATTTTGTTTTTGTTTGACAGGGTAGATGATGAAGAAAAAACTTCAGATGGTCCTGTTTCTTATTATACAAATCGTGTATTCTCACGCGTAAATGGAGACCTCCAGATGTCTTGGTTGATGACAATTTGGCTATAATAAAACATCAAATTTTGGTTCTAAAGTCTGATCGTGCTTAAAATATTGCGTTAGGCCCATGAAACCCCTTTGGCCGGTCATTTACGAGTCAGGAAGACTTATCATAAAATTACAACTAAAAATAGTGATTCCTTGCTTTGGAATCATATTCTATTTGTGGTAATTCACTGTAACTCAGAGCGATTTTGCTGTTCAACTCCATGCGGCCAATACTTACCCATGTTAAAGACGGAACGAAAACGCTAAAAAAGTTTGGTGTAATTTATCGTGTCAAGTGTGAAGCCTGTAACCAGAATTACATCGGGAAACTGCTAGACAACTGGGAACTAGACTCATGGAACATCAGGGTCGATAAATCTCTGCAATTTATGAACACTGCAAGAAGATAGGACATTCAATCAATCCTGACAATGTCAAGATCTTCTCATGCAAAGATCATTACATCAAATGCAGAGTGAAAGAGGCTATTAAAATCAATGCACAACGGCAAGCCCTCAATATGGATGAAGGGATGGAAATTGCTGCAGTTTACAATCTCAAGTAAGTTAATGCATGGGAGTTTGTACCCATGAAGCTAAAAAGTAAGAAAATGATCAGTTATCTTTAAAAACCACTAGATTTGATTGATATTTGACCTAAGCATTGAAATTATGAAATTCTTTAAATAAATGTCTGCCTAAATCTTGACGAGTTGGGTCACGTGACCAAATCTGATATTTTCCCCTCCAAAATTTACGTCTTAATTAATTTTAATATTCCAACCGTAACCCGTAAAATTTTATTGATTTTTTCTGCACTTTTTGAAATAACAGCTATCATATTCTTTCATAAATACATGCCACTCATGAAACTCTGTCTATACTTCTTTCTGACGTTCAAAACATTCATGTAAAATGTCAAAAATATTGTATTTGTGTTTTGTGAACAAATGTTATTCAAAATTCAATAATTTTGCATCTGCCAGTAGTTTTAACAGTAGTTCTAACCCATCTTACAGTAACTGGTCGTAATATTTTAAATATTCTGATGTTTAGCGGTTGGAATGTTCAGTTATTTACAATATACAGTTTTGGCGGGAAAGTAACTGATTTTGGTCACGTGACCTGACTTAGGTAATATGGTATGGTAATTTACAACCTAATCAAATGCCAAACATTTTTTTGGCAATTTTCACAATTTTCTGACCAGGTCTGATTAAAAAGTATGTTCAAACTGATTTTACATGCAAGTGAGCCTATGCCCATGTATTATCATACCCAAGATGCCCTCCTACGGCCAGTAGACCGGTTACGTCATCGTATTATTCACAATGACACAACAGCTGATACAAGCTGAGTGATTCGGTCAAAATATTCTGCCGAAAGCAAAATCGCTCTGAGTTACAGTGAATTACGATGGCAGGATGTAGCACATTTCTTTAAAACTTTTTACACATGTCAAATGGTAGGAAAGCCAAATCAGACCATTCCAAAGGCCCCTTTGCAGCAAATTCCTGCATTTCAAGAACCATTTAATATGATACTTATAGACTGTGTTGGGCCCCTACCAAAACAAGATCAGGAAATCAGTACATGTTGAAAATAATGTGTACAAATTTAAACGCAAAGACTAAAGTGAGAGCTTTAGTCAAATTTTTCGCTTTATTTGGCCTTCCTCAATGTGCGCAGTCCAATCAAAGGCTCCAACTGTGTCTTGAAATTTTCAAAAAGTAATGGATCAGCTAGGTATTAAACAGTACAGATCCGCCGCCTATCACCTTATTACCCTATCACCGCCTATCAAGGAATTAATTTTCTGCGTTTTGCTATTAGAGAGTCAATTGAAGAGTCTCTTGGCTTTAGCCCTTGAGTTTGTATTTGGACATACAGTCTGTGGCCCACTTTAGCTCTTTAGAGAGAAATTTCTATCAGATGATAACGATTGTCCGAATATTTTACAATATGTGTCAGATTTTCGTACGAAACTTTTTAAGGCATGTGCATTAGCCAGAGAAAACCTTGAGTCTTCTTAGCAGTCCATGAAAATCAAATACCACCACGGCCCAAAGGCGCCCTATTTTGGCCAATACACATTTTGCCAAGCATACGTTCAGTATGCGTACAAACAGTAAAATCCACCTCCAACGTGGTGTTGAAAATTTTGCCGGATTTCCTCTCTGCACTGTAAAATATTGATGAAGAAGTTGCATACTCCATTTCCTCTACATGTTACCCTTTCAATTATATTATTTTGGCAAGAATATCATGGACTAATTGCTAAAATACCTAAGCGATAATAGTCATATGTAAAAGTACGTGAAAACACAGCCAACAGCACAAATGATCTTCAACTCGTCATTTCATAAAAATAAGACGGAAACTCAAAAAAATAAAACCATGGAGTTTAAGTTAACAATCATGAGATGTGTAATCTCAAATATTGTAAAGACTGACGGCGAAATGAAAAAGTTAAACCAACGTTTTTTTCAGATGTATTTTTCATTTTATGACGCGGCGAATAACCTCGAGTTCCCATAGAAAACAATGGTGTCTAAAGTACAAACAGATTTAACACTTCTCGACAGTTCATTTTCCTCAATTCTGAACAAATGACGGTGAAATTGGCATGGTGATCATCTGATTGATAAGCAAAATTCATTTGGTTTAAGACTTTTGAATTTCTTGACGAAACCTGTTTTATTTTCATTGCATTTATTCCGATCACTGAAATTTACTCCTGTCCTCAACAAAATGGCGCTCTGATAGCGTTTACATATACAGAAGAAGGATCTTAAATGGACGACCAAATGCCTGTCAAGTTGTTGTAATTAACACAAAATTTGGGCGAATATGAACGATGAAAATTGCATAAATTTGAAAAAATAACACAGAACAGAGTCTCCACAGTAATCGTGTAGTAAACTTTATCGATTGATATTTTTTATCGGAAATTGATACATTGTTGTCGTGCTCACTCGCAGGTTGTCCGCAGCTAACAATGGCGCCAAACTTGGCAAAAGTGCGCCAAAATATGCTGAAACGTTAAAGTATTACCAAAACTGAAAGAAGTGTCGTCGATTTAATTTGAGTACAAGAAAGCTACGGATAGGTCGATGGTATAGCTTATCCGTCAATATATATGGGTAAATGTGGAAATACTGATGAGATGACCTGATTACACGAGCGGCCCGCGAGCAGAATTCGATCGATATACTATTGAAAATAAATTGATACAATGTTCACTGTCGTCAAAAGCAACCGACTGAAAGCGCTCCCAGCTTGGAAATATGCTTCGCGGAATACTGTCCAAACAGGCATCATTTCTTCCCGCAATGTACGATAAAAACAACTCAAAAAGGAAGTTTAAACCAGGTCAAAAAGTTCTCATTCTTCTTCTGGTTCCTTGCAAACCACTACATACTCGTTACTTTGGGCCATATCTTATTGATAAGAAATTAAGAGATTTAGATTACATCATAATAACACCTGACAGGCGAAATCAAAAACAGTTATGCCACAAAAATATGCATAAGCCACATTTGGATTGGGATAATCCTACTATAACACAGCCTGTCAGTGCAGTCAGTTCAAAACATTATGGAGATATGGATAATGAAACTGACTTGAATGAAAATACTCTAAATCAAAAGCTAGGCTCGGTCAACCTTCGGAATTCAGAAATCCTGTAGAATCTTAAGTCTACAAAACTGGCAAACCTCCAGCCGTCACGACAACAACAGGTGAAAGAACTGATCCTCGGTTATAAAGATCTGTTTCAAGATGTTCCAAAGAAGACAAACGTCATCTATCACGATGTTGATGTTGGCGACATTTAGCCAGTGAACCAACATCCATACAGACTGAATCCAAAGAAAGTGAAATATCTCTAGGAGGAAGTCAAATACCTGCTGGATAATGACTTCATTGAACCCAGTAAAAGTAACTGGAGTCGCCGTGCATACGTGTGCCAATATCAGATCATAGTTATCGTATGTCCACGGACTACAGGAAAGTGAACACCCTAACAAAGATAGACATTTTTCCAATCCCGAGGATTGATGATTGACCACTCTTTTTTGGAAGTGGAGATTTAGCCGAGCAGTTCTCTCTGTGGCCTCCCAGCTAGGCGACTGATGCCGTATGTTGTGGGTTCGAATCCGATTGAAAACTAGCAGTATATTGCATCGATCTAAGGTGAAAAGCCAAGTATGTGACAAAATTTTATCTACTGAAGGGATTTGACTAATCCCTCTGATGGATCGTGCTCGTGACATATCCGCCTTTGTTATACCAGATGGATTATTCCAGTACAAGGTTATACCATTTGGAATGAAGAACTCGCCCGCAACGTTCCAACGGATGATTAACGACGTCATATCCAAAATAAGGATGTGGAGCTTGCTCACAACAACGTCATCCTTTATAGTGACTCCTGGGAGATTTCAGTTTGCCATTCAAATTAGCTTTGATGCCAGTAATATGGCTGCTGATGCTGTTTTATTTCAAGAGGATAGTCAAAGGATAGATCATTCTGTTTGCTATTTTTCATCAAATTTAACAGATCCCAGAGAAACTACTCTACAATTGAAAAAGAGTGTTTATCTTTGATATTAGCTTTACAACATTTTGAAGTTTATGTTACGTCTTCAAATTAGTCAATAGAAGTTTATCTTGATCACAACCCTCTTGTTTTTCTGCAGAAATTAAAAGGCAAGAATCAGGGATTGCTCATGAAGTTTTATGTTACAGGATTGTAACCTTGACATTAGAAATATCAAGGGCAGAGACAATTTAATTGTCAGCTGTTTTTCTCGTATTTAGAGTTTATAGTTGTACACACTTTAATAACACGTTTGTAAAAGAAAGATTTTTCTTTGATAATATTTTCATTTTGAAGAAGGGCAGTGTTATGTAGATCATTTTCCCCCACACCCATGACCTAAGAGTAATTAGTCTAGAACATATTAAAGGTCACTGCCCTTCACGACCTAACAACTTGAATTTAAATAGTCGTGCTTGGAATGTTCTGGAATTCAATAAGTTATGTAAGAGAGATAAATTTAGAGCAGTAATTAGCATGTCAATAAAAGTTCTAGATTGTTCTTATATGCTCTTTTATAACCACATGAGTATAAATAGGAGTCGACACTACTTGTACTCAGATATTTTGGGATCGTGTCTCTTGCGTATTGCTTCAAGTCTGTGACCTTTGTGCAACTTCAATCCTGAAAGCAAAGGGACTGTTCATTTATCTGACTGACGGATACAACTCAAATTGCTGAGCTAACCTTTTTTGTTTGTTTCCTCTCAGGTAACACAATTGGGATTCTCAGGTATGTTAATGCATTAGCATAGGCTTACATACATGTAAAATCAGTTTACTTATACTTTTCAATCAGACCTGGTCAGAATATTGTGAAAATTGCCAAAAAATATGTTTCGCATTTGATCGGGTTGAAATTTGACATAATATGTTACCTAAATCAGGTCACATGACCAAAATCTGTTATTTTCCCGCCAAAAGTGTATATTGCAAATAACTGAACATTCCATCCACTAAACACTCGAGTACGTTAAGGCGAGGCTCAAGAAATTTCTTATGAATATGCAAATTTGCACTAATAAATATTCATGTTTACACGAGCGCGCGCGCTCAGCATGATTCAAGTGGATCGCGGACATGTATGGTGTGCGAGTACTCGTGAGTGTAGGCTTTGAGGCTTCAGCTCACGTGGGCAAAAGACCCAATTAACGGGACATTTGGAACGGCTATTTATGTCAGCCAACTTCACCGTTTCGGTCTTTGGCATATCAAGAGCCAACGAAGATGCGTACATATCGAAATGAACGCAGTTTGTAGAAGGACATTGTGGCTACGCCATCATTGTTGCCGCCCCGGGGTTGCCGCCATGTATATGTTGATCCCTGATGTGGCCCGCAACTTGTTTTCGCCATCGCATTCATCAAGGACAGACAGGGGTGTTATGCAACAACTGGTTGTCACTACTCATGACATGTACAAAAAAACGGTCAGAAACAAAAGCGAGGTTAAGTATTTTATCGATCTCCAGAACTGCTCTAGCACCGATGCGATTGCTGAATGCGTGCTGAAATGGACGCGACCGCCTCGTTACTAGGATACAGTCAGCTGTTTCTACCTATAAAGCATTGTATGTGGTCCCTGGATGGGATTCCTCAGGGGCCTGCATAGGGATTCCCCGGGCCGGCTAGAGTCCCAAATTACGACAAGAAAAATGCCAAAATCCAGCCGCTAAACTTGTTATTTTTTTAAAATCGCTGATTTGAATATTATATTGACATGTTTGTCAATATCATGCCGACAATTCTTTATCCCAGAAAGCAAGTGCAGGCACAGTCTGACCCCAACTACGCTCGTACTGGAGGTCGTCCGTCAAGGGTCAGCTGATATTTTTTGGCGAGTCTTTAATACGGGGGCGAAATTTCTTACAGTATAGGTCGCACTAGATGGAAAGTGGGGTCAACGCGGACAGTGTGGTTTTTTACAGGATATGGGGGAGTCTACCGGCTTGATTCTGTGCTCGAACAGACAATACCATTTTCGAACCAAAAATACCGTTATTTAGTGAAATTAATAATTATTTCGTGGATTTTATCAACATAACACCATTTTGTTGAGTCGTTTTTTATAAAATACATATACAAAGTTTGACTAATACCGAAGGATGTGCCGATTTAGCCAGTAAAACCGAAACGCACTCGTCGATAGAGGGCGCCCTTGCGGGAGCCGTGCCTTAACATACTCGAGCATCAAAATATTTAAATATTATGATCAATTAATGTAAAATGGGATAGAAACTTGTGTAAAAACTACTGGCAGATGCAAAATTATTGAATTTTGAATAACATTTCTTCACAAAACACAAGAAATACAATATTTTTTGACGTTTTACATGAATATTTTGAATGTCAGAAAGAAGTATAGATAGAGTTTCATGGGTGCAATGTATTTTTGAAAGAATATAATAGATTTTTTTTCCAAAAGTGCAGAGAAAATCAAGAAAATTTAACGTGTTACGATTGGAATACTAAAATAAATAAGACATAAATTTTGGCGGGAAAATTTCAGATTTGGTCATGTGACTCAACCCGTCCAGATTTAGGCAGACATTTTTTTTAGCATTTAATATTTTTAATAATTAGGCCAAATATCAATTAAATCTGGTGGTTTTTAAAGATAATTGATCATTTTTTTTTACTTTTTGGCTTGATGGGTACAAACACCCATGCATTAACTTACTTGAGTTTGTCAGGGATAAGACCATTTTCAACCGTTTGACAACAATTTGCTAGCCTCCACAAAGAACTGTGTATTGTGAACTCAGCGAAATTTAATCATGGCAGAATTCACCGGAGGACTTTATGGAGGACCTTGATCTGGCACATCACCTCATTGCACTGGCCAATTTCCTTAAAGTAAAAGTTAAAAGACCTGTCCAGAAGAAGGAAATTCAGTACAAAATTGACAAATATTTAGTCAGTGTTTGCAAATTTGAGGAATACATCTTGCATGATAATGAACCTGGTTCTACTTTTGAACTCAGAATATTAGAATAGAAAAACAGGCATATTTGGCATGTAAGAAATTAGAAATTGAAGAAAGAGAAAGAGAGAAAGAATGAAATGCAAGAGAGATAAAGAGAAAAAGGAAGAGGAAAAAAGAAAAGGAACGACAATTAGCTGAACATCGACTACAGGTAGAAATGAAACGTTTAGAGCTTGGGCAATCAGGAAAATTCATCGCTTCAGACAATTTTAACCTCACTAAGGATTTTAGGTTAGTTCCTGCCTCTCAAGAAAAGGATGCTGACAAACATTTGCATCATTTTGAGAAAACTGCTCAGAGTCTAAAATGGCCTAGGGAGTCCTGGTCTATGCTTTAGCAGAGTGTTTTGGTGGGTAATGCCAGAGAAATTTACTTTCAATTGTCAGTTGAGCAGGCTTCAGATTATGAAAATGTGACGGAATTAATACTCAAGGTTTATGAGTTGGTGCCTGAAGCTTACCGTCATAAATTTAGGGATCGTGAGAAAGCAAAGGAACAATCTTATGTTGAATTTGCTTGTTAAAAGAACAACTATTTGATCGCTGGTGTTCTTCTGAAAAGGTCAGTCAAAGTCACGAGAAATTACGTCAATTTATGTTGATTGAGGAATTTAAAAAGTGAATTCGGAGTGACATGAAGACATTAATCAATGAACAAAAGGCAAATACATTAGAGGTTGCTGCACGTTTGGCCGATGATTATTCATTGACCAATAAATCTTCATTTCTCAGCAAACCACTCCAGTCCTTTTCATACAAAAACAATGCAGGTATATTTAACTCCTCCTTTTAACTCAAAAAGTTTTTCAAAGGAGAGTAGAAAATCACATGAAAACAGCCCACAAAGTTCAAGTAACACTCCACCATCATCAGATCCCAAGTCCCAATCTCCTTCTTGCAAACAGTTTGGTACACTTTCTTGTAATCATTGTAAGAAAGACGGCCATTTGATGTCAGATTGTTTCAAATTGAAAAGACAATGTCAAGGTCAAAGCAGTCAAAGCGGATCTAAGCCCACCAGCTTTATTTCTTCCTCATCTCCATTAGAGTCTAATAATGTGTGCAACACATTTCCTGATGTTAAACCCCTCTTATGCACAATTAATGGGGTCAAGGTCAATTCTTCTCAAGACAGCATGAAGGGTATTTTAAAGCACTTAATGTTTAATGTTTAATGTTTAATATATTTCTATAGCGCTTTTTCTACAATAAAATATTCAAAAGCGCTTTACATCAAGTAAAACAATAAAAAGTATTGCATTC
>LD357910.1:6313-28473 GCA_001465055.1 Ptychodera flava
CAGATCACATGTGAAAACTACGTAAACAAGTGCGACTTGCCCGTATTCCTTGAACTTCTCAACTACAGAATTTTTTTGAGCATCGAGAGTTGGTCGTCTCATCTCCGGAAAGCAAGCAAGTGACGCCTTGTACTATGGGCACAAAAATCGGCACTAAAATGAACTAGGCAACCATTTCACACTTGGTACGTGCATAAATTACGGGCTGTGAGACNNNNGAAGCTTGCGAGAAAGCGAGCGCGCGTCGTCGGCAGAACGCAGACCTGTAAACCAGTCCGGCTGTATGATTTTTTTAAACTTTTCTTGTCTTGCAACCAGACTCTAATCGTTACCAAACAGTGTACAGTTAATATAATTATAAGCTAGATACGTATTTGACAAACAGATTATGCCCTGAATTATCTTTCTAGTGTTTATCGTGTAAATAGTACCCACCGCTTACGATGACCAGCCTCACGTTTCTACACACAATTTTCATCATTTTCAGGCGAACTAATGTTTAGGACTTGTCAGAAATTCTCTAACCTGATGCCCAATATTTAACCTAGACCCAGATCGAATGATTTTTTTTTGAAACGCACAAAAATCCGACTTTTTTCGGCGATTTTGTGTGAAAAATGGGACGTTTACACAAATCGTCGATTTTCTCAGTTCCGATTTTTGCTATGTATACGCACTTTCAAATGAGTGTAAGTCGGCGACGCGTGGGCGGATTTCCCCGATTCTTCGCATGCTAACACTTCATGAATAGACCTGAAAAACCGTGTCTTAGATTTTTGATAACCCCCCTGAAGTGGCGATAACTTGACAAACGTGAACAAAAGCCGATAATTTATGCGAAAATCCGACAGTTCACACTTCCAAGGCTCACTGTGCAGAAACAAAAGCGAATTTCAAAAATCCAAAACACGGTTTTTCCCCCTGTATATCCAGCTGTCTAGTGCCGTTAACAGATCACTTAGGGGTGCTGCCAATTCTTACTTATACTCTTTTAAGTGAAAAAATTCAAAATCACATGTTTTTGACTTAAGCAAACATACCAATGCATGTTTTGACAACTAAACAAAATTTTTACCTTCTTCAAATATAGACCTATTAGAAAATGTACCACATGTTGGGTGTGAGACCCTGTTTTCTATGTGAAACTTTTGATTGAAAATATGTGTCAACGAAACTGAGTCACTACCTTAAAGAGCAACTCTAGAGTCGTACGTTGTTTATACAAAATCAGTTAAAGAGACGGTGGGTGTGGATCAAGTGTGGCCTTTGATTTGTGAGCTTTAGTGGAAGATCGCACCCACGTGAATGCATAACACTATTCATGATAATACATGTATTTCATTCATTTAAGAATAAAGAGCGGCCCGAACAGTTTCACACGGGGTTTCTTCACACTACAGGGATTCGAAATTTGAAATTAAAATCAACAAAAAGTCTCTTTTGGTACTTTGTAGTTCACGTTGTAAATGTCCTGCGCATTGACCGGTCTAATCCTTTTCAAAATTCCGTGCGGCCATGAGGGAGCCTGAAATCAGCATGCAATTGACGATTTCTTATGTTATCGCATCGTTTCAGGCCGATTGTATACTACAATCGGTAAAACAATACATGCCTTTTTATAAAAAAGGCGATGTTTTTGCATCTTTACATTATCGTTATGGAAGGACTGGAACCGAGAATATGATGGCACACGGGTAGAGATAGTTGCTACGGTGTCCTTGCTATGCTACGAGAAATATTCACCAATCTTTGCAGCTGTGAATGTGTGACTGTTCTGTCTCACCCTCTGGCCATAACGAATCTTCCACAGCCCGCGTAGTTGTCACAATAAATTATCAATATATCGGCCCTAAACATTGGCTACTGGGGCAAGAAATTCATTTTGTAGAGCCAATGGTCGTATTTTCTCCCATATTTCTCAAAATACAAAGGGTGTCTTTTTTGTTGGAAAATCCAAGATTAGGGGTATCTTGAAATTTTGTGGAACGAGAATGGATGCCATGTTCTCTGAGAGTGTCACCACCGGGGCCTATGGTCGTAAACCTTTGCCATAGGAATCACGCATGATTAACGCTAAACTCTGAGGTCACAATTACTGGTATTTAAATTTTACCCTGTGGTAGTAAAGCAATCACCCAATACTCATTGTATAAACTTTTGTCATAAAGAATCACAAAAATTCGCACTAAACTGAGGGAAAATTCCTAAGCGGAAAATTCCTTCATTCTATTTCGATTCTATTTCAGAGTCGCAGTATCATGACGTATTATTAATATTTTCAGAATAAGTTTTGATGACGCTCACCGCACGATTATTCCATTTAAAACTGTCACAGTTTCATTTTATTTGAGGTGTTTGTAACTTCCTTTTTGATACAGTTTGAAAATTGTCTCTTCCCGCCAAATATTTTGCCTCTCTATTATGGAAAACTAACCCTGCTCCCTACTTGCAGCACTGACCTGTCTAAGTCTCAACCGGCGCAAACACAACTTGATGCCCTCTCTCCGACACATGTTTAGTCATCTTTCTCAGAATACTCTTGCAACAACTTGTGTCTAATGGCAGGCCACCAGCTGGAATTTTTCACGACTCGATGATACTGCGCAAAAAATCAGGATATTCGCTCTGCTAAGGACTAAGATTGCCTGCACGCCCTTTCTTGCTTGCTATGTTGCCCGATCGCTCGCCAAAACACCGCGCGTGAAGCAATTTCACTCAAACAACTTGGCAGGCTGTCGTAATTAATACTGAAGAAGAAGTCATGATGATCATATTCACGTGACTGAAAACTTGAACAGTGGAGTTGTGGGAATTGCACGCAAGCTCTGCTGTTTCAAAAACTGCTACAGTACTGTATCATCACAGCCAGTCCCAACGCGGGGAAAATGACATTATGTTTTTTACCACCCTCTCCGAAATTGAAGTGTCCATCCAATATATTCTTCTATCTATACCAATATATGCTACTTTTAGATGCTGTCGGCCAACTTTCATTACTTTGCAAACTATGGCCTGTGATTTGAATTTGAATATAGAACTAGTTGCATTGTCAGTGGAAATGATAATTGACACGTTGTATGCCTTAAATTTCAAAGTTAATTTGAACTACCTCGCTGGCTTTTCTCTTCACTTGTTTGACGTCGGAGTTTGCAGAATGTGTTTGCGTAAAAGTCATTTTGATTCAACGAATACTACGCCTGATGCAACTTGAAGCTCAACCCTTCCGTTTTCAATGGTTTGGCCACACCCACTTGTTCTCAATAGCAGGATGGCAGGTTGGGTTGCAGGTTTAAAGATGGATTTGGAAATGTTATCCATTAAATGAAAATGGCTGACGGCATAGTTCTCTTGCCTCCTCTATAAGTCTTAAGACGCCCTGTTTATTCAAATATGTAAATTATTACATGAAATACATTCACCATGGCTAGTTTGGTTTGCTTGGCACCTTTTCATTCAAGAATGTTACCTCGCAATGTGTATGAACATTCATTCACGCGTAGAGGTGCAAAACAAGGCAATAACAACGTCAGGTAACTGAAACTTGATTGATCGAGCGTGACTGATCAATTTATGATCCTTTCAATGACAGTAAAAAACTTTTCCACAGGCAAACCACAAAAAGCGGGTCACATCTCCAGTATTGCGTTATTCTCAAACAGATCGTAGATTTAGAGAAAAATCGCGAATTGGTAGGGACGAAGGTGGTGTTCAGCTAATTTTGAGCCATTTTTACTTTATTGTTTTGTTCCGCCTTCTCTTTTTTATTTACCACATCAAACAGCACGCCTGAACCGACACAACGCTAGCTTGATTCCATATACAGCACATTTGACGACTATGCAGGCAGCGCCGCCTTCCAGCACCGCGTGAACACTCTCTCCTCGTTGTGTGAGAGTCCACATGTTACCGAAGGATGTATTGAAGCTTTTGAATAATTCTTGGCCTCATGAAAAGACAACAAACATAACACAAACAAACAAAATAGCAACAAAACCAAGAACAACAAAAGTCCTACCGTCTCTACTTTTACTTAGGCAAATCTCGTTACTCAATGCCTTTTGGGAGTCGAGATTTTCTTCGGATGGTGGTCACGATGCCTATGACCAAAACTGTTAACTCTTTATTTTTTTTCTGAGTTTTGTGAACGTAAGAAAAAACTTTTAACATGTTGTATTGGGTACTTCTCCAAAATGCATTCTGAAGGCAAAATGCTGTTGCAATTCGTGGTGGGTTTGGTGCCAAAATCTCGTAGATTCACTGGACCAATTAACTCTGGCCATTCGGTGTACGTGTTATGTATCGGCCGAACCTGTTTTCTTCACAGAAAACGATAACTTCCTGTTACTAGGCATAACGCCCTTGATTGGCGAGTCGTGGTTTGGAAAATATTACGCCATATCCGTCATAACAAGAGTAAAATTGCAACTTCGGCTTGCGCTTTTTTTTTACAAAAAGTAGCAAAGAAACGTGTAATGTCTTTTGGCAACGAATGTGGAAGGAAACTGTATACAGTCACCTGACGTCACATTTTGTTGACAGGCAAAACACATGCACAAACTTAGTCTGTTCAAAGAAATACAAAGAAATGGAAACTATTTTAGTGTAACTCGGGAAAATTTCAACTATTACAGAAGTATCTTTACACGATGCATGCAGGGTATTGCTTTCATGAAAATTGGTCAGTAGCACTGTAACTAAATCTTCTCATACCTCTAGTGGAACATAGGCTTCGGTTGCTCAGGAACTTCGGGGACAGTCCTCATCTCTGAATTTATTGTATGCAAAATATGAAAGATAAGTTTTCTAAAATTAAGTATAGTCTTATATAAGATTCCATAAGAACTCTGTACAAAAAGTCAAAATTTTGTGCTTGAAAGCTCACTTTATTAGGGAGTGTTCAGTAATCACAACGGGGATGGGGCAGGGGAATTGTGGGAGTGTCACTTTTTACAAACCTACTATTGGGGAAGGGTCACGTTCTGCAAACTCAGCCTTGGAAGGGTCATATTTTACTTTTGCCAATTTTGTAGTTAATACAAATGTTCAAACTCAGTCTTGGGAGGGTCGTATTTTTCGTTTGCCAATTTTAGTAACACAAAAATTTTAATGTGTTGTTAACAGAATTTAAAGGCTTTTCACAATATCCTGTAAACAGAATGGTAGAAGTTGCCCAACAGTACACATTACATCTCCTCGGTTTAACACATATAAATGTAATCACTATAAATGCCACATATTACGTTCGCATTGTGTGTAAATATGTTTATATATATTCCATACGATATATGATATATACTTACACGCACATACATCCCACGTTGGCGCTAATAGAGGCTCCATACACACATATGATGTTGGCTACCATGCATAGCTAATTTCAGATAAAAGTGCACTTTTATCGACTAGTCGACTAGGGAGGGATGATTGAAATGTCATTCAAGATATATATATATATATATATATATATATATATATATATATATATATATATATATATATAATTTATTTATTTATTTATTTACTTATTTATTACACGAAGTGGCCCGTATCGCCACCTGTGTGGCGTACCCCAGCAGAGATAAGAAATCCTTTTTACCAATGTTGTACGTCATTAACCGGAACTTTTTCCTGCATTGTACCATTGAAACATGCACGCCACGACACAGACCGATTTGTCGTGATCGATGCCGTGCTCTCATGACATTTATGTTGTGGGTTCGAACCCAATTGAAAACTTGCCGTATTATCTATCCTGGGTTGGTAACACTGCTGGTGGACAGAATTGTCCCCGAGGTATCGTTCGCCCAGTTAAAGCGATGAAATTCGTTTCTTCGCCTCGATGAAGTTTGTGTGTGCGATGTGTGATTGTGCGCATGCGTGCGTGAGTGCTTCTCGAACTCTACAGCGTGTGGAGCGGTCTCAGTCAGAAAAATGTAACAACTTAGCCGGCTATTGAACCACTCTTTTTTGGGAGTGGAGATTTAGCCGAGTGGTTCTCTCTGTGGCCTCTCCGCTACGCGACTGATGCCGTATGTTGTGGGTTCGAACCCGATTGAAAACTTGCCGTATTTTACAAAAAGGTGACCAGACATATCCACACATGGATATAACATATATATATATATATATATATATATATATATATATATATATATATATATATATATATATATATATATATAATTAAGTCACTAGATTAGGGTAGTCAGGTGCCAGTGTGCATACATGTACAACAAATATGATATTAGAGTTCACCTTAGATGTCAGTCAACATAAAGGTTTCACTATGAGGTAACTAATGACAATGTTCCCCCTTACGAAAAAAATTATATCTGTGCATTGATGTATGCTTGATTATTGATATGAATGTTATTGACTTAATTAGTAGTTAGAATCGGAATTTCGTATAAAAATGTCGGTTTACTACACATGGGGTGATAAGGTCATACCAGCATTTGAAGCTGCCAACTTTGAAATTAGGGAGGAAATGTGTTACAAATCGGAAAAGGGGAGGGTAACACTTTAAACACGGCTGAAGGAGAGGGTCATATTTTACATGATAGAACACCCCGATCCCCTGACCCACCACTCTGTTATTACTGAAGGCTCCCTTCGTCACTGTTATTGAAAAACTCTTAAAACCCACACGATAATCCGAAATACAGTATGCAATTTGGAAAATCGCCGAATTGACATATTTTAGCACATTGAAGGCCATTGTACGGTATTTGATAAGAATAATGGCTGCAATTGCTACCCCCTCCCCCCTACGAAACAAAAGATATGTCTTGCCGAAAATTTTTTCAGGGCTACAACAAGTATGCAAAAGTACATAGTTGGAGAAAGTTGCTTTTGTTTCCCAGCTTTGACGCAAGAAATATTTACCAAACTTTTGCAACTGTTGTGTAATTATTCCATTTTTAATACATCGTGGTCACTACTGGGCGGTAAACGCGAAATTCCTTTACTTTACGCTGTTGCCATTAACCTTTGCCCCGAAGAATGAAAAATACCTCGCAAAGCTCTGAAGCCTACAATTATTCCATGTTACTCCTCCGGCGAATGGATAATTAAGTATTTGCGTGGGCCATCGCCTGAAAAAAGTCTTAAACATCGCGAAACCTTATCAATGCTGCAAACATTTACTTTGTAATTGATGGCCGTACAACAAATCCCCATGGCTCACTGCTTTAACCCTTTCACCCCCAGTTCCCTGTATACAGGTCCAAGATGACCATTGATAACAATGGGTTTGGGTGGAACCATGGTGGTGAAAGGGACCTCTGCCCATGGATTTTGCGACGTTTGACCCACGATCATTCCAAACCTTCATCAAGAGCTAGCGTAAAGCGTTGTCGGGAGGAAAATATTTGCCCTCAACTGTGGGGACATCATCAAATAGATCGTTTCAGGTCTTCTTAAGATATTTGATGGCTCTTAAAATAAACAGCAAATTCCGAGTGACCATTTAAAGATTTGATCAAACTAGGAAAGCAAATCTCCTAAGCTTACGCTTTATACGGGCAATAGTATGTCATGACGGTTAGGTTTGAGTGCTGCTTTTCGTATTCCGCATTCACAAACAATTGGAAGGGGAGCCTGGGGATTTGGGATTAGGGTTGCTTCATTTTTCCGAACCCCTTCCCCAACTAGCCATACCAGCCACAAAACAACAGTCTTCCCCTCAAAGAGACGATCGAAGATTTCTCATGTTATCGGATCGTTTCAGGCCATTTGTACTACAATTGGTGAAGACGATAGATGTCGTTTTAAAAAAGGAGCGATGTTTCATGTCTCTTGGCATTATCGTTGTGTAAGGACTGGAACCGAGAATATGATGGCACACGGATAGAGATAGTTGCTACGGTGTCCTTGCTACTGTACAGTCAACTGACGTCACATTTTATTGACAAGCAAAACACATGTGCACAAACTTTATCTGTTCAAAGAAATACAAACAAATGGAAGCTTTTTTAGTGCAATTGGGGAAAAATTTCAACTATTACAGAAGTATATTTACATGATGCATTTGGAAAATCGCCCAATTGACATATTTTAGCACATTGAAGGCCATTGTACGGTACTTGATAAGAATAATCGCTGCAATTGCGGCCCCCTCTCCCCACGAAATAAAAAAAATATGTCTTGCCGACAATTTTTTCAGGGCTACAACAAGAATACAAAAGAACATAGTTGGAGAAAGTTGCTTTTGTTTCCCAGCTTTGGTGCAAGAAATATTTACCAAACCTTTGCAACTGTTGTGTAATTATTCCATTTTACATCGTGGTCACTACTGGGTGGTAAACGCGAAGTTCCTTCACTTTACGCAGTTGCCATAAACCTTTGCCCCGAAGAATGAAAAATACCCTGCAAAGCTCTGAAGCCTACAATTATTCCATGTTACTCCTCCGGCGCATGGATAATTAAGTATTTGCGTGGGCCATTGCCTGAACAAAGTCTTAAACATCGTCAAGCTTTATCAATGCTGCAAACATTTACTTTGTAATTGATGGCCGTACAACAAATCCCCATGGCTCACAGCTTTAAGACCTCTGCCCCATGGATTTTGCGACGTTTGACCCACGATTATTCCAAACCTTCATCAAGAGCTAGCGTAGAGCGTTGTCGGGAGGAAAATATTTGCCCTCAACTGTGGGGACATATTGAACTGGATCGTTTCAGGTCTTCTTAAGATATTTGATGACTCTTAAAATGAACAGCAAATTCTGAGTGAACATTTGAAGATTTGATCAAACTAGGAAAGCAAATCTCCTACGCCTGCTACGCTTTATACGGGCAATAGTATACCATGACGTTTAGGCTTGATTGCTGCTTTTCGTATTCCGCATTCACAAACAATTGGAAGGGGAGCCTGGGGATTTGGGATTAGGGTTGCTTCATTTTTCCGAACCCCTTCCCCAACTAGCCATACCGGGCAAAAAACAACAGTCTTCCCCTCAAAGAGACGATCGAAGATTTCTCATGTTATCGGATCGTTTCAGGCCATTTGTACTACAATTGGTGAAGACGATAGATGTCGTTTTAAAAAAGGAGCGATGTTTCATGTCTCTTGGCATTATCGTTGTGTAAGGACTGGAACCGAGCATATGATGGCACACGGATAGAGATAGTTGCTACTGTGTCCTTGCTATGCTACGAGAAATATTCGCCAAACTTTGCAGCTGTGAATGTGTGACTGTTCTGTCTCACCCTCTGGTCATATCCGAATCACCCATGGTCTGAGAAGATCCTTGTCACTACGAATTATCAATATATTGGCCCTAACCACTGGCTACTGGGGCAATAATTCATTCTGCACAGAGTATTGTCGTAAACCTTCGCCACAGAAATCACAAAAATTCACGCTAAGCTGAGGGGGAATTCCTAAGCGGAGAATTTCTTCATTCTATTTCGATCCTATTTCATAACTGCAATATCATCATAAATGGACCATTGCTCATTAGCGTAGGCCATCGCCAGAAGCCAAATATAAAATAATAGCGTCAAATTTGACAAGTCTGCAATCTGTTGCATCGGACATGATGCGTAGACCTTTGCCATGAGGTATTATTAATATTTTCAGATAAGTTTTGATCACGCTCACCGCACGATTATTTCATTTTACACTGTCACAGTTTAATTTTATTTCAGGTGTTCGTAACTTCCTTTCAGATACAGTTTGAAAATTTCTCTTCCCGCCAAACATTTCGCCTCTCTATTATGGAAAACTACCTCTGGTCCGTTTCCCATCACTTGAGTTCCCTACTTGCAGCACTGCCCTGTCTAAGTCTCAACGCAAACACAACTTGTTGCCCTCTCTCCGGCACATGTTTAGTTATCTCTCTCAGAAAATTCCTGCAACAATGGCCGGCCACCAGCTGGAATTTTTCCCGACTCGATGATACTGCGCAAAAAATCAGAGTATTCGTATCTCCTAAGGACTAAGATTGTCTGCGCGCCCTTTCTTGCTTGCTATGTTGCCCGATCGCCCGCCAAAAGACCGCGTGTGAAGCAATGTCACTCATACAACTTGGCAAGCTGTCCTAATTAATACTGAAGAAGAAGTTATGATGAGCATATTCACGCGACTGAAAACTTGAACAGTGGAGATGTGGGAATTGCACGCAGGCTCTGCTGTTTAAAAAAAACTGCTACAGTACTGTGGCATCACAGCCAGTCCCAACGATTGGAAAATGACATTATGTTTTTTACCACCCTCTCCGAAATTGAAGCGTCCATCCAATATTTTCATCTATCTATACCAGTATATACTACTTTTAGATGCTGTCGGCCAACTTTCATTACTTTGCAAACTTTGGCCTGTGATTTGAATTTGAATATAGAACTAGTTGCATGGTCAGTGGAATTGATAATTATACACGTTGTATGCCTTAAATTCCACAGTCAATATGCACTACCTCGCTAGCTTTTCTCTTTCACTTGTATAACGTTGGGTTTTGCAGAATGTGTTTGCGTAAAAGTAATGTTGATTCAACGAATACTACGCCCGATGCAACTTGAAGCCCAACCCTTCCTTTTCAATGGTTTGGCCACACCCACTTGTTCTCAATAGCAGGATGGCAGGTTGGGTGGCAGGTTTCAAGATGGATTTGGAAATGTTATCCATTAAATGAAAATGGCTGACGGCATAGTTCTCTTGCCTCCTATTGGTCTAAAGACGTCCTGTTTATTGAAGTGTGTAACTGTTAACATGAAATACATTCATCGTTGCTAGTTTGGTTTGCATGCTGGGCACCTTCTAGTCTCGTTTACCAGACCTCGTCGCTTCGCCACTGCAAAGTGCGCTGCTGGCGGTAGGACATGGCGAGTCGCGGAGCGACGAGCTTCGAGTCGCGAAGCGACGAGGGTCTGGTGACTACCACTGCATTCCACTGTGATGACGCATCAGGACAGGCGGAGCACCAAATTTAAATATGACCCTTGACCTACTTGTATATTCACTTCGAAAAACCAAGACAAATGCATGGGATATGTGTTTTCAATATGTGATAGTCAACATCGAGCACGTCGCAAATGTCCGGGGCAAATGTACTCTGTAGGCAGTGACCATGCTGAAAACTCCCGTGAAAATATACGGAGAGCATGTGAAGACAACAGCCAACAGACTTCCCGTACCCAGTTGGCAAGTTTACGAAGATGTCATTCCCCCGTAGAAAAGCTGTGATTGCTTCAATTTGCTCGTCTTTCAGGCATTCTATGGCTAATTTTTCTTTGCCACAATCGATTGCCTTCCTAAGTTTGGCTGTCAGTCCCATTTTCGCCAGTTGAATTTACACACGTCCGCGTGCTGTGAATGCCCAGTGCGCTCTTTTTCAGCGATGCGGACGCGTCGTTTGGGCAATCCGAGGGAATCCTTCTATGTACGTCATATCATTGCCTAGTCACTTGTGAAGAGCTTATTGACGTTGTAAGTCACAGAAGTTCCTCATAGTTGTTGGTAGATATTTTTACAAGCCCCTCCTTTTATTGAATATGCATGAAAGTTTGCCTGTTGTCGCGGTTGTCGATTGAGCCATTTGATTGGTGGGTATAAATATATTGGAATGCGGAAGTCAGTAGTCTCCAGACCCCGTCGCCCAGCCAGTGGAAAAATCACTTCATGTTCCTACCGCCAGCGGCGCACTTTGCACTGGCAAAGCGACGAGGTCTGGAAGCGAGACTAGGCACCTTCTTATTCAAGAATGTAACCTCGCAATGTTTATGTACATTCATTCACGTGTAGATGTGCAAAACAAGAAAATACTAAACGTCAGGTAACTGATACTTGATTGATCAAGCGTGACTGATCAATTGATGACCCTTTCAATGACAGTAAGAAACCTTTCCACAGGCAAACCACAAAAAGCGGGTCACATCTCCAGTATTGCGTTATTCTCAAACAGATCGTAGATTTAGAGAAAAATCGCGAATTAGTACGGACGAAGGTGGTGTTCAGCTAATTTTGAGCAATTTTTACTTTATTGCTTTGTTGATTGTTTTTGATTCCGCCTTCTCTTTTTTATTTACCACATAAAACAGCACGCCTGAACCGCCACAACGCTAGCTTGATTCCATTTATAGCGCATTTGACGACGATGTAGGCAGTGCCTCCTTCCAGCACCGCGTTAACACCCTCTCCTCGTTGTGTGAAAGTCCACACGTTACCGAAAGCTGTATTGAAGCTTTTGAATAATTCTTGGCCTCAGAAAAAGAAAACAAAAATATCACAAACAAACTCATTAGCAACAAAACCAAGAACAACAAAATCGCTACCATCTCCACTTTTACCCGGACAAGTCTCGTTACTCAAGTCCATATTGGGAGTCGAACAGTAGATTTTCGGATGGTAGTCACGATGCCTATGACCAAACTGTTTTTCTTTGGGAGTTTTATGAACGTAAGAGTAAACTTTTAATATGTTGTTCTGGGTACCTCTCCAAAATGCATTCTGAAGAAAAAAATCATTTGCAGTTCGTGGTGGGTTTGGTGCCAAAATCTCGTAGATTGACTGGACTAATTAACTCTGGCCATTCGGTGTACGTGTTACGTATCTGCCGTACCTGTTTTCTTCACAGAAAACGATATCTACCTGTTACCAGGCACAATGCCGTTAATTGGCAAGTCGTGGTTTTGAAAATATTTCGCCATATCCGTCTTAAGAAAAATTATTGTAACTTCAGCTGGCGTCTTTTTTACAAAAGTAACATAGAAACGTCTAATATGAAAGGAAACTGTACAGTCGCCTTACGTCGCATTTTATTGACAGACAAAACACATGCACAAACTTTATCTGTTCGAAGAAATACAAACAAATGGAAACTATTTTAGTGCAACTGGGGAAAAATTTCAACTATTACAGAAGTACCTTTACACGATGCATGCAGAGTATTGCTTCATGAAAATCGACCAGTAGCACTATAACTTAATTTTCTCATGTTTTTAGTGGAACATAGGCTTCGGTTGCTCAGGAACTTCGGGGACAGTCCTCATCTCTGACTTTATTGTATGCAAAATATGAAAGATAAGTTTTCTAAAATTAAATATAGTCTTCTATAAGATTCTATAAGAACTCTGTACAAAAAGTCGAAATTTTGTGTTTGAAAGCTCACTTTATTAGGGAGTGTTCAGTAATCACAATGGAGTTGGGGCAGGGGGAATTGTGTGAGTGTCACTTTTTACAAAAAACCTGCCCTCAGGGGAGGGTCACGTTCTGCAAGGGTCATATTTTGCGTTTGCCAATTTGTAATTAATAGAAATTTTCAATGTGTTGTTTACATAATTTAAATGCTTTTCACAATATCCTGTAAATAGAATGGTAGAAGTTGTCCAACAGTAGACACATTACATCTCTTCGGTTTAATACATACAAATGTGTTCACTATAAAGGGCGCATATGACCTTCGCATTGTGTGTTTATATTCCCTACGATATATGATATATACTTGCACGCACATACATCCCACGTTAGAGCTAATAGAGGCTCTTTGCACACGTATGAAGTTAGTCCCCATAGAGTGTTAATTTCAGATATCAGTGCACTTTGATCAACTAGGGAGAGATGATTGAAATGTCATTCAAGATGTAAATTTTTCTCTGAAACAATACTGGCGAAATTTGTGTATTCATATATGTTCGACTATATCATATATGTTCGACAGATATCAGTGCACTTTGATCGACTAGGGAGAGATGATTGAAACAATACTGGCGAAATTTGTGTATTCATATATGTTCGAATATATATATATATATATATATATATATATATATATATATATATATATATATATATATATATATATATATATAGAGAGAGAGAGAGAGAGAGAGAGAGAGAGAGAGAGAGAGAGAGAGAGAGAGAGAGTAGTCAGGTGGCAGTGTGCATATATGTGCAACAAATATGATATCAAAATTTCACCTTAGATGTCAGTTAACACAAAGGTTTCACTATGAGGTAACTAATGACAATTTTTTCCCCGTACGCAACATATTATATCTGTGCATTGATGTATGCTTGAGTATTAATATGAATGTTATTGACTTGATTAGGGCAGTTAGAATCGGAATTTCATATAACAAGTCATCGTTGATGACACAATCCCCACTTGTTAATGGGTTCTTAATTACAAGTCCTCGGAGAGGATAAAGTTCTCTCCATTAATTAGGTCTGTGATTAAAATACTGTGCTCCAGATTGGGCTTAATGGTCGAGAATGAGTTCCATGGTGGTAAATATAAAACCAATGTAGGCTGCCATCCTAATTACAAAGTGTCATTTACTGAGTCAATTGGTAATTAATCGACAGGATGTTGCCAAACATTTTTGCATCCTATCATAACACTGACAGATTATCACCGCTACATATTCCATAAAGTTTGATGCAGTGCTTCTGGACATTCACCTTAAACAAAAATTCATTATGTATATGCAAATTAGCAATTTAGCAATTTAAATGATATCGCTAAGTGTCATTGCCTTGCATTGTTTTTACAACACTATGATATCAACATCTGCACCAAGTTTCCTCAAATTTGATGCAGTATTTGTGGATATATCACTCTAATTAGGAAAGTTCATTACATATGCAATTACAAATTTACTAACATGACACTGATAAATGTCTTTTATTCACTGTTAAAGCAATGTTAGCCTAACACGTGTACCAAGTTTCATGAAAATTGATGCAGTATTTCTTGACGTATCAACCTTATTACGAAAATTCAATGATTAATATGATACAGCTACATGTCGTAAAACAGATTGATGTGCATGTGTATGACATAGGTCGATGTTCTTGTACCAACTTTGAATGATATTGGTGGAAATATGTCGGAGTTATGGCTCTGTACATGAAACAATAACAAAATTGCCACCATGCAGCCATATTGCAACGGATTGTGAAACTAATTGACATGCATATTTATGACATCTATAGGTCAATGTCCGTGTACCAACTTTGAATAAAATTGGTTTAGACATGCCTGAGTTATGGCTCAGGACATGAAAAATTTTTTAACAAAATGGCCGCCATGCGGCCATATTGGATCATGTCGTGAAACAAATTGAAATGCATATGTATGACCTAGGTCAATGTCCTTGTACCAACTTTGAATAAAATTGGTTTAGACATACCTGAGTTATGGCTCATGACATGAAAAAATTGTAACAAAATGGCCGCCATGCGGCCATATTGGATCATATCGTGAAACAAATTGAAGTGCATATGTATGACCTAGGTCAATGTCCTTGAACTAACTTTGAATAAAATCGGTTGAGACGTGCTTGAGTTATAGCTCAGGACATGAAAAAATTATAACAAAATGGCCGTCATGCGGCTATATTGGATCATGTTGTGACATAAATTGACGTCCGTATGTATGACATAGGTCAATGTCCTTGTACCAACTTTGAAAGAAATGGGTTGAGACATGCCTGAGTTACGGCTCAGGACATGAAGCATCATAACAAAATGGCCGCACGGCGGCCATATTGGATCGTATCACAAACCAAATCGACGTGCATATGCATAACATAAAGAGTAATCCTTGTTCCAAGTTTGAATGAAATCACTCCAGGGATCTCTGACATACCTGCGTGAAGGGACGGACGCACGCAGCACGGACATGACCAAACCTATAAGTCCCCAGACGGTGTCCGTGGGAACTAGAAATGTCGGTTTACTACAAATGGGAGTGGTAAGGTCATACCCGCATTTCAAGCTGCCAACTTCGGAATTAGGGAGGGTAATGTGTGACAAATCGGAAAAGGGGAGGGTCACACTTTAAATACGGCTTTAGGAGAGGGTCATATTTTACAAGATAGAACACGTACCCGATCCCCAGGGCCACCACTCTGTTATTACTGAAGACTCCTTTCGTGGTCACTGTTATTGAAAAAACTCTTGAAAACCCACACGATAAACCCAAATACAATATGAAATTTGGAAAATAGTCGAATTGACATATTTTAGCACATTTAAGGCCATTGTACGGTACTTCATAAGAACGATCGATGTAATTGCGCCCTCCACAATGAAAAATCGCCAACAACTTTTCAGGGCTACAACAAAAATTCAAAAGCACATAGCCGGAGAAATTTGGTTCGGTTTGACTGCTTTGGTGCAAGAAATATTCACCAAATCTTTGCAACTGTTGTGTAATTATTCCATTTTACATCGTGGCCACTACTGGACGTTAAACATAAATTCTTTCCCTTACGCTTTGGCTACTAATCTTTGCCCTGAAGTATAAAAATACCCCGCAAAGCTCTGAAGTCTACAATTCTTCCATGTTATTTCTTAGCCGCATGGATAATTGAGTGTTTGCGTGGGCCATCGCCTGAACAAATCAATGCTTCAAACATTTACTCTGTAATTGATGGCCGTACAACAAAACCCTATGGCTCACTGCTTTTAGACCTTTGCCCGACGGATTTTACGACCTTTGACCCACGATTATTCCAAACCTTCATCAATAGCTGGCGAGGAGCGTTGTCGGGAGGAAAATATTTGCACTCAACTGTGGGGACATCATCAAATGGATCGTTTCAGGTCTTCTATTGCTTTAGTCACACACATAAGATATTCGATGGCACTTAAAATAACAGCAAATTCCGAGTGACCATATGAAGATTTGGTCAAGCTATGAAAGCAAATCCCATACGCTTTATACGGGCAATATCATGACGGTAAGGAGTGAGTGGTGCTTTTCGCATTCCGCATTCACAAGCAATTGGAAGGGGAGCCTGGGGATTTTGGATAGGATTCCTTCATTTTGTCGAGCCCTCTCCCAACTAGCCATACCAGGCTATAAAAACAGTCTTCCCTTCAAAGAGCGATATGATTTTCAAGTGTCCTCTGTACACAAGCTCGAAGATACTTTAAGGAAAGTTAAAATTATCTTTCCTACTTAACATCCACGATTCTCACATGCTTCTCAATTAAGTATATGAAAGCTTGTGTCAACAAGCTTGTTTTTCCCTCCCTTAACCCTACAATTTGGATGACCTACTGCCTCCATACATGCATTCACTACTACAGTAATACCAGCCGTTAGCATTTGACTGGTGGCACTCCACATAATGATAATCTTTTTCAAAAACAAGAACCCCGTTATTGCAATGATAACATGGCGAAAGAGTCCTTCGGTCAAATACGATAAATAGCGCCCTCGACAATGAATGTTTGATACCTTTGTTTTTTGTCGGCAAAGCTTATCCCTGAATCTCTGATGAGAAGCAAATGAATAGCGCCACCTTGGGGTGCTCGAGGAACAGCAGAAAAGCGTTCTTGAGTCAGGAATGGAAATGAAGATGAACAACAATTTGAACAAATGATTGGCGTCAAATGCATTTTTTCATTCTCTAAGGTATGTTGCAATACAGTCATGCTCGCGAAAAGACAACATTGTCAACATGTCTTGGTATCGTCAACAAATTATTTCTAGTCTGGACTAAACTCCAGTTCCCATCAATACATCTATCGTGGCACACAATATGTTTACACACTGAATCCAGAGCATTTACATACGTTGGTAAACAGATAAATAACTCAGAAAATGCACCAAATATTACAGGTAATGAAGCGTGAGTTATGTATTTGGTGTCCAACGTGAATTTGTTTTTTCTCTTTTCTTTCTACAGACCTGAAATCTTGGTCAATAAGTAAAAATATGTTGATTGTCACAATTTCAATATTGGCGCAAAATAATTCTTGCCAATTAAAACAGATGTTAGCTCCTATCTCCTTGTGGTGTAAAGCTTTTTAATATATGTGTTGCAGCTAGTTGTTTCAATGTTGCAGACACTTTCACATTATATTGTTCTGTATTTACATGCAGGGAATATTCTATCATGTGTATCTCAGAAAATGCTGTGCACTGATGGTATTTTCAATAAAAAATCTTTGTATGAACATTTCATCAAAGCTCTCATCAAATGTGCATGTTCTTACATACTTCTGCGGCGTCACAACAGGAGCCACAGTGAGAGTTATGTATGTATGTATGTATGTATGTATGTATGTATGTATGTATGTATGTATGTCTGTCTGTCTGTATGTATGTATCTATGTATCTATGTATCTATGTATGTATGTATGTATCCATGTATCTATGTATTTATCTATTATGTATCTATGTAGTACGTATGCACGTATGTATGGCCTAGAGCGAGTCAGGAAGCGATGATAAATGCATGTGAGTGGCTAACAGTAAATTTTCGCCGGTCCTTCATCCATCAACTTATAATAAAATCATTTATTTTGCAAAATCGGTATTCAAAAATGTTTTTGTAGCTCCCTAGCCTCCAAGAACGTCGAAAACAACAAAGTAATGATCACATGTCAGTCTCAGTGTAGTTTTGTCTGTAACTCCTCAAGTTGATAGCTGCAGACCGACAAACATGACTGTTTTTGAAAAATGATATGGGTGAGAGTGAAGACCTCGTTCCTGAGCCATCGCACGAATTTAACGTTGACACAAGATTCTGACAGACATACATACATACACACTCTTACATTAGGTTCATTGTTTGCAGGTAAAATTTCCACTGACAGGAGAGCCAGAGGAGTTATGGCATGTAATAAATGCTAAATTAACAGCTTGATATTTTCACGTATAACCATAGTTTCTGATGGCCAAAACACTTTTCTGTGAACTGATGTTACAAAAAAAAACAAATTACAAACCTAATGCTATAATTATTAGTGGTTTAGGACATAACATCAAACTAGGCAGATAAAACAAGTTAAAGGTCGCGCTGCACATACCAAAGCGTATTTTGCACCAAATCACATTTCTGCAAAAATTCTTTGAACCTAAGATTTTAATATTGATTGGGTTCACCTTTTAGCTTGTAAAGCAGTCGTAGATCAGGTAAGAAAGAGATGAAAACTTATCCAAATCCATAAAATCACACGATTTCCTGGCTTCTCTTTTTTCCCAATTTAACTCCAGTCTGGCTGGACAAATTTTCAGAAATTTTCACATTATGTTCTTAGAATATTATTTAACAAAACGAATATTTTGTTTTAGGCAATAGAGTTGTCTGGTTTTGAAAGAGAGGGAATTTATTGTCATTATCATGATTGATTTTAATCACTTTTTGAGTGTCAGTCTTTCAACCCATGCAATTTTAGAATGAGGATAGATACTGCAAAAAATAGTCGTTGTACTCTTGTTTCAAGTGAAATATTAATTTTCAGAAAATAGTATCAACTTTTTTGAATAAATAAATATAAATAAATTTATTTATAAATTTTTATCATTAATACCAAAATTGAGGTTTTTTACCCCAAATATACACCCACTCCATCCTTCGAGTAAACTAATGCTCCCATACTAAACTTTAGAGTCTCTGCTTTTTGAAAATATATAGTATGAGGGAGTTTCCTTGTCATCTTTGATGATTAATATTTCTTTGGAAAAAAACTATGTTGGTTACGTGCAGCTCTACCTTAATTAATTAAATAGGTCAATGAACATCGGATGGACACTAGATCAATAACCAGCAATGAGGGTAGATCTATTCTATTATTAATTATTGAAAATAATCATAATTTACAAGCATTTTGACTTCTGTTGCAGTCCTATGTACGTGATCGGAGCATGATCATGTTATGAAATGATTACAAAGTAATATCTGTATTTAAAGAGCTGTATCGTTCATCATGATTGGATGAATAAAATATCTTTTTTTCAGATCTATCGGAATATTGATGTCACGACTTTAAGGCATATTCTAAAACCCTGTTTTCAACAACATCGATCTCTAGACGTCCATCGCCATGATCAACACGGAGACAAACCGAAAATATTAAGCTGCAATGGTTGATGACTTTTATACGCTTGTCTCATTGAAATGAATACTTTATAATTTAGGGACGGAATTAATATCTGCGTGTGCCAATATTTTGAAGACCCTGGATATACCTCTTCGCGAAGCAAAACGAGTGCTCCCCAATAAAAGCATAAAGTCTATGCTCTTCCTCTCTCAGTTAAATGATTCTTTTGAAGGACACCCTCTAGAGTCGTACGTTGTTTACTGGTTGTCATGGAGTACAATAAGGCTAAAGTATTGGTAGAACTGAGTGATCCTTGTCTTTAATATTTTGAGAAATCATTAAAAAAGACTATAGTAATCCTATTTTGTACTGTGCGCTTTCTAAATTTATCAGATGGTAACGAGATTTCATCTCCAATGTTTAAAAAACGTCTTATATCGAAAAAGGAATATGACATTTTCTGTTATAGCGCTTTTTGCTGTATTTCAATAAACCGATATCAATGTCATGCAATTATACTTCTATGGCAATTTAAACTTTACGTTTTTGTGCTCCAGGACGTCTTATAGTGTATCAGTTTTAGCGCACCTGAACAATATATGGTGGTTTTAACAGGGTTCGGTGTCACAACGTACAGTGCCCAGTCACCTAGCGGAGAAGCCACAGACAAAATCGCTCGGCCTAATCCCCAATCTCAAAAAGATTGGTTCAATAACCGAGCTATGTTGTTACAATCGGGCTAGATCTTTCTCACAAGTTTTCACACCGACCCTTCAATATTGATAAAATTGGACCGCGACTATTTGCCAACTTTCTTCAGTTTTGGTAGGTTTAGAGTTCCCATGTGTAGTGAATTGTTTTAAATGTCAAAAGAAATTGACTTTAAAATCCTTCATTAGCATATTACATTCATTTAAAGCAATATTTGTCGTGGTACAACTTTGTGTTCTGAAAGGAAGGATAGTCAAATATGTCCCAAAAGCTTTATAAGTTAAGTTTCCCTATTATTATCCCCTTGTTTCGAACGTCTATGCAAAAGAAAATAAAACATGAAAGTCTGAACTGTATTCTTGAAGTAAAAAGGTGTGAAGCGAATAAGATTGAAAAAGTCGTAAGAAAGAAAAGCGTGAATGATCTACACAGGTGAACATTGAAAGCCTATAGTCATATGAATATTTCATATTCTAGGTTATAACCTAATTGATTGCACCTGTGGCTTTCAAAGGGTGTGCATCGTGCGGACCGAGCTCCTGAACTCGACAGAGAATATAATTTTCCTTCTGTGAGTTTCGACTTCTTCTAACAAATTCGTTACCAACTGAGTGCAGTGTGTAGGATGGGAGTCACTCTTAGTGCCTGGCGTTGTCGTATTGGTGGTTTTCTACAACCAATTTCTTGGAAAATGGTAGATTTACCGTCTGAATACAACCCACACAGCAAATGGTCACGAGCAATGGTATTCAGCTATCGATTAGCATGCACGCTAATAATAGCCACGACCGTTCTGCTCTTCGGCACAGTTCTCACTGACGGTATGGTACCATGTACTGGCTATAACGGACGGAATGAAATGAACGGTAATAATGAACTATTATTGGACTTCAGCCTAATAACTTGTGCCACACGCATATATGAAAATTGGGTCTGTCGCTATGAATGTGATGTGAACAAGTAATGTCTTGGTATGTCACGGATATGACATCGTGCTGATTTATTAATTCTGAGTGGTGATGTAGAATTAAACCCGGGACCAAACCAGCCCCAAGTTCATGCAACCAAACAACCAAAAATAACGGAGAGTGTAAGTGTTGGGTTTAAAGAACTACGTAACCGTTCGGTCTCCATAGAGAATGTGACCTCTGAGGCAGGTAAAGCTGGCGATAAAAACTATACAATGAAAGACATAATGGAAGAACTAGGTGCTGTAAAATCATCAATTACCACCGAAATTAAATGTCTCTCAGATGAAATTCATAGCAAGATAGGCAGGATTGAAACGGAAATGACAGACGTGAGACTAGAATTACAGCTAGAACGTGAAAAGGTGAAATTGCTGCAAATGGAAAACGCCCAATTGCGTGAACGTATCACTAAAGTAGAGACTGAGTCTGACTACGTCTCATCACAACTAAAACGTAACAACATTGTAGTTCACGGAATTGAGGAAGCCGAAAATGGTCATGAAACCTGGGCAGAAAGTGAAGAGAAAGTGAAAACCCTGTTGAAGGACGAACTTGAGATTGACACTGTGGAATTCGAACGAGCACATCGCGTTAACACCCGCTTCAGACCACGGCCAATAATAGCGAAGTGTGTGAGCTTCAAAGACAAGGAACAGGTGCTATCTGCAGCGGCAAAATGGAAAGACACTAATACTCAG
>LD357910.1:32193-42208 GCA_001465055.1 Ptychodera flava
TGTTACTGTGAGTGGACAATGTGGGGGCCATACCCATCCGAAGATGGTCCCTTCCATATCACATGATGCAAGCTCCAAGCTTGGGGCTTTTTTCCCATGATTCAAATCACATGGGCATATTCCTGTACTATTTTCGTAAAAAATCGAGCGAGTTATAAATGGTGAAAATAGCTTTTCTGGGGTAAATGACCACAGAGCTACCACATATGTAAAAATCATCCTTGGTGAACTTCCCCTTTAAATTTGTATTAAAGACCCAATAGCTGTTTCTTTTAGCATTATTTTTGTGATGTTACTTCCTAAAACAAGTTCGTGGGAATGTGCTCATTGAGAGGTGTTTATACAAGTAAAATAAACTCTCCATTGGGACTGTTTGTGTAATTTTGAGCATGATAAATAATAAACGTTTGCCAAAACGTAAAACGGCGCCCTCATGCAAATGAAGCAAAAACACTGTGCGTCGTGCATATATGCATTGTAATCTTTACGGAAACAACGGAGTAGTCCAATATAATTCATAGTGCGGAATGATTTCCACTGGGACATCATATGCTTTGTTTTCTTTGTAACATTGCCGTCTTTAAAAGTTGCAGAAAATTAAAATAACGGTTAAAATTTAAATTTACTTGTCTAATTTTTCAGTAGTAAAAGACTATATCCTTAAAATTTGTAGAATTTAGAGAAAACTAGAGCAAATAGAAAGCCTTTTTCAGGTCAGCATATTTCAAGAGTTACAGCTACAGGGGCTTTAATCTGCAAATGTCATTTCCAACTAAAATGCCATTAATGACTGATACTTCGAAGATTGTGAGTGACATGGTCTTCAATAATGGATTCTTAAATTGGATTGAAACTATATTATTGTCATCAATGTTATGGGGACCCCTCACTCTCTGAGGTACAGCAGGTACAGCATCCTACACTTTGAACAGCTTTTACATTGTCGTCGCCAGACTTACTAGGCCTAAGATATTCTTGTACCGCTGACTCAATGTCCTTGGCTTTTTGACCCTCCGTAAAGTGGTTGTCTTTTTCTTTCTGTCTATGCTGTTTCCAAAGCGGTATGATCCCCAATGTGAAGGTAAAAACGCTTGATTGAAGGGGATTTGGGCCGAACGACTGAACCACACAAAAGATGAGTAGTAAATATAACGTAACAGCAATCAGTCTTAACACTATCGACACCAGTTTGCTAGATATGGGACTAACATTTTTGCAAATGTGAGAAAACAAGTCACGTGATATGCAATTTTGCCAGCAAAGTGATTCAACAAACGGAACATCCCTGAAAATCAATATCTTGTTTACGTTTTTATTACCATTCAAATCACAGTGCAAACCATTATCTGCATTTTCTTCTGTAGGACGGCTCGCATGTTTCTTAGATTTTTTCTTTTTCTCATAGTTTTTATCAAATTTTTTATGTGTGACAAAATCTGCCCAGTGTGAAGACTTATTTTCTTTATTACATGTGTCATATGTTGCTATCTTTAAATATTGGTAATGTTGAGTAATGATTTTGTATTCTACACAGATGTAAAGGAACATATAGACGACGAGTGTAGCGAGTTGAGCCATGTACTCCGAATCGATTTTTAGTACAATCCCCGACAAAAGAAAAGCACCAAATATGGAAAAGTTAATCAAACTAACTGTGATGCAGATAACTTGAAGGTACACAGCTAAATTTAAGATGGTAACCGCTATCGGCCAAAACGTTATTCCTTTTTCACTTTCATTTCTAAATTGCCTATAGAGTTTGTATATCAGACAAAAAGGAAGGACAAGGTAGAACACTAAAGAGAACACTAAAAGCATTCCAAACAATGGTAACACCAACAGACAAAACATGAGGGGAATTCTGCATAAGTTTGTATAACAAGAACGTATTCGTTTTCTGAACAGCCGAATATGCAATTTTGCGGCAAGAGAATGCATATTATCATAAACATGACCATAGTTTATTTCGTCTTTCGAGGACAGAAATCTTTTGTAAATATCCTCAACATCATCGTTATAATTAAAACAAGATTTCTCTCTGTTCCCATTAGCCTCAGGTGTTGCATTAGCTTCTGTTCGTGGATCAGAATCATTATTAGAATTTGAAACTATTGGTTCTGTGGTTCTCTGAGTTTCCATATCTAACGTCTGACAGCGAAAAGGGTGAGCTATGCATTGTAAACTATGATCATACCAGATAATATCCAAAAAAATACGTGTTATGAATATTAAGATGAGAATCGCAGAGATTTCAATAAGGTCGGAAACATTATTGCTATCAAAGCAAAATACCATATCATTATACTCAGTAACGTTATCGTAATTAAATTCCTCCCATTCATGCATTTCTTCTGTTCTGCTCTTTGGATACTTGAGACTCACTAATAGTGGGATCCATAATCCGATGGGGATAAGTACCATGGAGACAAATATGGTACAGATAAGCCACCAGACTATATTTCCGCATGAACCACGGTCATTTTTTAAACTTTCAGAGTGAGTAAGTTTCGTGGAATCTTGTTTATGTTTCATGAAAGTCAAAAGTTCTAAGATGCTCACTTTAGATTGTTTGCTACAATCAATGAAATCGGTCAGATCGATTTCACATTCGTCATGCGTTTGGCTTTGAGTTTTGAATTTTGCAACAACCTTGTGACTCTTAAGAAATAATAATCTCCAATGAAGAGATGACCAAACCAAGTATTGCATGATAACAACAAAAGTACATAATATTATTTTTGACAAAATTATCCAATTGGTATCTTGTATTGGTACAATATTACAGTCTGTCATAGTAGTATTTTCAAACAATTGCAGTTGAAGATCGCAGCAACATAAATGAGATATCATATAAGAGCTTAACTTTATATATCGAGAACACACGCAGTTGTCTGTGTCCTTGCCCTGTTTGTCTCGAACATGAATAATTTTTGCTAAAAAGGCGATACTAAGTTCAGCCTTGCAGGATTCTGGAAGATGAGCTATATCGCTTACGTTTGTTCTGTTGTCAAACTTGATGTTCAGCTTCTTCACGTTCCTGTGGAGCAGACCAAACGACAGGTACTCTGCTTGGATCGAAAACCTCAGAAGCGTTTTTCCGTATTCATCATAGACCCAAGTCCAAGTCCATAGTCCGTAATAATGGGTCAAATTGTACAGCATCGGATTTACACCCTCGTACTTCTGAAAATCTAGCCAGAAAATCACCGCTTTAGCGTCATCATTTTCAACGACCTTACTGAATTTTTCTTGGAGTCGTTCGACAGTTTCTTCCGTGTAGAGGGTGATGAGAGACGCATTAGGTTCACTGGAACATGCAAAATGAAACCCGGTACCCTGATGATAATCAGCAGGAGCTTGATCGACTGCTCGGCAAAAAGATGTAGAACCGATGTAAAGGCTTAACACCAACATGAAACACTTCCAAACCATATTAACAAGTGTAAGATATCTGTAATTGTATAGTGAAGGTGTCGAGCCCGCCACTCGGACTTTGCCGTTGATTTAAAGAGCTGTAAAATATTTCAACGTCCTGGACTTGGGCAGTAGCGGATACCGATCAAGAGGTGAAGCCTTAGTTTGTGGTGTTGACAACAGCTTAGCGCAAGTATTTATACTTACTCAAAAAAGATACGTAGGCAGTAAATCAAAGATGGTGGGTATACCCCGACGATGTCAAATGCAATGATTAATGACAGAAACTACCACTGGACTTATGTGAAAGCGCCCCGCCTCAGAAGGTAACATCTGACTGGTTGCTTTGAATTATTTACAGTAACTTAAGGAGTCTGGAGGTAAGGCTATGGTGAAGATTATTGGTTGTCAGTTTTTTTTCCGATCTGCTTGGGAGGTACTCAGTGGACATTACAATGCTAAGCACCTTAGGCCAGAGAAAAAAAAAATCTTGTTCATCGGATTTTTGGACCAAGGTCCAGGAGCGGCGAGCGAAATTTTTTTTTTTTTTTAGGCCGAAGGTAAACGCGGTTCTCTGGCATTTTTGCACAGATGCAGAAAAGGCAAGATAATTGTTTCCCTTTTTACCAGAAATATCTCAGACGAGAAACACTGATACTGGTAATTGAATTCAAGACTATTGTATTTCCCAACAATAACATAGGCCATTACATTCACAGTTAGTGTTTGCACAACATATTCTGAATATCTCAACATTCTCTCAGAATAAAACTGAAATGTACAGCAAATCACTGAAATCCAACAATTCATTATTGTCCTTTAATATTGTCCTGGTGGGACCTAGCATCTGAGTTTTTTCATTTTACTTTGGCCCCATGTTTTGATCTCTTTACCACTGTCTGCACTGTCTCTACACAGTTTACACAATGGTCTAACAACACTGTACTGTGATCGGAGTGAAGTTATATAGTCATCACTGAGACCCGGTGGTGGCAGTCTCGGCGCAGCCGGGTTCGCACGCTCGTTAGAAATTTCGCGGAAAAGGGGGTGATTTTCGTCGGACATCACGGAGACATTTAGGTCCGTGAAATCGAGAAAAAGGGGTACTTTTTCAGATCACCCTCCGAGAATAGGTCTGGTCCTTCTCCCAAGACGCTTTCTCACTCGAGAGAGTAAAACCCAGCAGTGGTCCCCCAAGCCATGATCCAGAACCGTCCCGGGAGAACCGTACATCACGTCGTGAAGGTGATTGTAACTACGTGCATGCCCACCCCATGCTAAGCTAGTGTATTATGTTTTCCTTTTTCACCAAGAGTCAGCACACTTGCTTTGAATTTGGTAAATTATGGTATTCAAATGTCTTGGCAAACATTTAGGTAAAATCTCCCAGATATCGGGAAAAAGGGGGTGTTTTTCGCAGTGATTTTCTCCCAGATTTTCCCCAAAAAGGGGGTGTTTTTCAGAGAAAAATTTTGGGAAAAGGGATACATTTCAAACTCTGCTAACGAGCGTGGATATCCACCCATCCAGAGACTGCCATCGCCGGGCATTCAGATCGTACTTTAACATCGACGCAACCATGTGTTTTGTCATTGCCGTAATTTTTTATACTTTCGATGCAATTTTCATTCAATTGGATGCACCGTCCGTCTGCTGTCACGATATCTTGTTGAACAAATCGCCGAACGTAATATCAGGACAAACACTGAATAGCGTCTTTAGAACTAACTGTTGGCCATCACGTCGAATGTTGGCGATCAAATTAATACTCATGATGTGACAAGTACTAACCTAACCAAATCGACCCACTTTGCGTCGTGATTCGCCAAATTCAGACGTCACAACAACGTGTTGGCGGTAAACTAAGTCCGTACAGACACATAGGAAGTCTCATTAAAAATCCCGTGCCCGCGAAAACCCGACAAAGTGTAGGGCGCCACCAGCGGCAGTACTAAACATATTTGTAATGCGGAAGTAAGAATTTGCCGCGATCAAAAAAAAATTTCCAAATATGCCAAAGTAGAAGCGGCGATTCCGATGAACAATTTATTTTTTCTTCCTGGCCTTATGAGAGATTTTCTGTGGGCGGGGAGACAGATGAGACTCTTAAATCAATTGTTAATTTATTAAGCCTTTACTTGGCAGATTCTGCACCAATAGAGTCAAGCAACAATATGTCCCCGGGTTGTGCCTTAAGAGTCGAAAAAGATTCAGTTGAATGATAACACAAGATAAAGACGACAATTTCAGCCCGGGCATCATCAATACTACATTACCGTAATGAGTACCATCCCTTGGGTAGGCAACAAATTGTGGTATTATCTTCGCTATCATGTGTTATTAATTTTATTACATTGAACACATAATCCCAAAACCAACTAAAAATAACAAAAAGCAGATGGATTCCATGTATTTTAATTAAATAATCGTCGAATTGTTGTAGTTTCACTTTTCAATAAATACAGGTGATTATGAATCTACAACGTGTCCACACATTGTTTCAAACCTGCATCTTACACTTTGATAATGTACTTTAATCACATAGGCGTAGGAATCGGGGAGGCAGGGGGCGGCCGCCCCCCCCCCCCATGCTGAATTTATGGCTCAGACTACAACTGAGCTGCAACAACGACCGCGCATGAAAAAATTTGTCCGAATTTCAGGCAGCGGTGTCTGAAAGTGCAGCTATATTTAGTAACAAACCTGACATCGCGATCAGCGCTATTGGAATTCGGCTAAAAAAATAGTTGATACACAAAATTCAGAATAAATAGCCTTTAAAGTTACAGCTAATGGAGCATTTAACTCAACAGAAACAGTGATCAGGACTGGTATTTATTTGACACTTAAAAAGGAGGATTTGTACTCGAGGCTGTTATGATTTGTTCAGCTACCCACTCTTCTTACTGTAAAAATTGTAATTTTATGGAAGGGATAGTAGTTTCACCATTTGCCAAGATGCTTAGCATTTGTTTTCTAAATGACAACTACATTCTTTGTTATACTCAGTAACTTTTTGCAGTTTTATATTTGGAATTTTCAGGTTTTGCAAGAACACATTCTTGTTCTAAGCTTACCCCAACATGTTGAAATACATAGTGTACAGTTGTCAAAACAAGTGTTACTACTCGTTTTTCTCCTATTATCTCATTACCTCATCTTGGCCTGCTTTTACTCATGGACTCGTCTTAGCTTGCTGAGAGGTGCTAGTAGTCTTCGATTGACTACACGAGATGTTCAGAGTTCGTTGGTACTACATAGACTTTATTTCTCGGTAGACTAGCTTGACAGCTGCCATCGCCCAAGTTACGCTTCTCCAATTGTCTGTCCTCCTGCCCTGTCTGTTGTATTTTTCTCTCTTGTCCTTTGTATTCCCTTTCCCGTATTATTTCAGAACGGGATTTTAAACGTTATGTTTAAGGCTTGGTTTTGATCATATGATAGATATGAATTAAAGATGGAAATATACGTGCAATCGTAAACATCAGTACAGATCTCGATCTTAAATGTACATGTCATAATTAATATAGGCCTGCAAATGTCACTTACACACGTAGCAAAATTGAAGCCATTGCGTAAACGGTGAAGTTCTTATGTTCCTTCATTAGGTGTTGATTCAAATATATTTTGTTTTCTCCAAAACTTCGTAAACATCGTCGTAATACGTAATTTGCATCTTTTACATTTGTCGCAAATATGCTTTTTATTCATGATTGAGATCTTGTTATTTTAATAGTTTTACACTTGCCTATGACTACCTAGTGCATAAACCTCCGTCAGAGACATACTATAGATCTGCGTAACACAACCAGTTGATTACTATCACACTGTACATGTGGTACACTAGGGCCTATGTACTGGTATAGTGTTTATTGCCATTAAACTGCATTGTAAATGTAACAGATGATTTTTCATACTTGTGACCCATAAACCGATGGGAAAGTTAAAGTTTATGCGATTGATCTATGTTGTGTGTTTGATTTTTTTGCTGGCTGGCTTGTAGGTTTTTCAAAAATCCAAGGACAGCAAACAAAGAATTTTCTTTACACGGCCTAATACATGAAAACACAAATTTTGAGACATTGCCGCATATGAAAGTAGTGGTGCTCTCATTACATTTTTTACTATTTAGATTGATTTTGGCCTGTTGCAATTATTTTAATTTATTCGTGTATGATTTAATATTTTAATTTATTCATATATGCAAATTTTAGATCGTAATTCATTCATCACCGGAATTGGGTTACCTTTGCCCCCCCCCCCCCCGTGAAGTGCTTCCTACGCCCCTGTAATCTATATCAATGAATGCTATGATTTATGCATATAAACAATGTGGTTTCACTAAATTCATGCTTTTTTCATTAAACAAACAGAAACAGCACTGCTTTGTGATGTATGAATGCTGGGAGTATAACTGTTTAAAAACAGTTCAGAAAGTCGTTAAATCTTCAATGACATGAAATCAATTCATCACAGTTCCTGCAAAGTGGGCAGTAAAACAATATTTCCAATTAACGATAGAGAAAAGAAAATAAAGGAACAGACCAAACCCAAAAAAACTCCTGTTTAAATAATTAGATTTTCTTTCAATAAACAGGAATTCACTGTTTTGTTCCGAAAAAATATAAAAATTTCCTTCAGTAATCATCGCGTTGGAAAAGAATGATGCAGCGGCCGATATTGGCATATCGATGTTAATGTTAAGCGATTTTGTGGTTCCTTGATTATGTACGCTATGCGGTTTCGATGAGACGAAGCCTGAGATATCGCCGGTGAACAAGGTATACGAGCTGAGTCTTATGGCGGACACTAACCTGCTGTGTTGACGGAAGATACGTGACTGACTTGCAGTGTACTGCTAGAGCTCTGGTTTGTCAGTGTTTCTTTTGCAGACGCTTGTGTCTCAGCCATTTGTTGTTTTTGATGAATAGATGTATTTCTTACTCAGCTACTGGTGCTACCTTCGTTGCGGTGGCGGCTGACACAATCGTGTGGCAGTTGATATCGCACTAGCTCTGCGTGGCACGGCTGTGTGTACCAGCGTTGTACGGCCTCCCAGCGGGAGGCCGTATAATGCTGGTAAAAAAAAACCACACTGCCCTGCCACGAAGAGCTAATATCGCCACAGGGGTGAACTTTGCAACGTACAATTCAAAAGCACGTACGGGTCAATACAGTGGATTTGCATCGTTCTTGTGATGCACAGTGGGGGCCATGAGTTGGGGAAAGTAGACCAAATCGTCAGCGGTTCCGACAAGTTGGTCAGCTTACCCCGATTCTTTGCTCCCGATGTGCTTCACCCGACACAACACCAAGACATACATTTTAGGGTATTAAAGGGTTGGCAAGGATGTAGTAGATGTGGTGTAGCAACAAAGCGATGATGTTAAAATCGCCATACGCAAAACATAGACGCCGCCTAATTGCGACACTGATTAACTAATAACTTTAACACAATATAAATTTCCACTTTCTTCCAATTACTTTTACAGTTTCCGACTACTTAGTTTTTGTGTCGGGTGAAGCAAAGTGGGGGCCAGGTATTGATGTTGGCTGACCAATTTGGTCACCCACACTATATAGTAGTGTACACATATTGACTGGCTATGAGGGCAACATACGTCTATACCCCCAGGGACTGTGAGTCACCCCAAAAACAGACTGTTTGGAAGGTGACTCACAGCCCCAAGCGATGAAAGACGTATGCTGTTGCCCTTATTGCCAGCCAATATGTGTTCGATAACACACCTCATTCGCAGTCATGCATAAGAACGTACCATACACACAGCTTGTCGCATGTAATATGTTGGAGCAGTTCGGCAAGAAGTTTTCCCCGACAGGGTAGCAATACTTCTGCAAAACTTTCAATGTACCTTTGTATCGTTTTCGTTTCAAGTCCTTGTTGGAAATCAGAGTATTCAGTTCTTCTTCAGAAAGTAGGATAAACCGAGAAATTTCTCGACTGTCGTTTTGCTCGGTCGCTGACGACATCTTTGTTTACATTCCAGTTGACTGGCCATGAGGGCAGCGTATGTCTAACTTAATCGAGGTATATATCCCTAATTTACAAAAGTTCATTAAATATGGAAATTAGGAATTGGCTTAAGTAAAAATGCTCAGTGAATTTCAGTAATGTTAAATCATGGCATCTTCAATATACATACAAAGTTTAGTCAATTTTGATTGCGTCAATATATATCCCTAACTAGGAAAGTTCGTCAAATATGCAAATAAGCAACGAACTTTCATGTCACATGTGTGATCACCATTTGTAGCAAATCTCATCCACTTCTGTGCTGCCGTTCTCATTGTATGTCAGATTTTTTTCTAAAATCATTAATTATGCAAATGAGCATAAAATATGCCAAAAACAAGTCATTTCTTGCCATTTGTATATGGTACTTGTCTACCAAATCTGATTTGAATACGTTCAGGCGTTCTTGAGATATCGTGTAAACAGGCAGACAGACAGACAGACACACACAGGTAGACACACACATATCTGTACGACAGTAGCTCACGTGTATGAACACATGAGCTGAAAACCAAGCATTCTATCACGTCATGTTACGTTTCCAGTCTATCCTACAATTTACGCGGG
>LD357910.1:44602-56582 GCA_001465055.1 Ptychodera flava
TATAGAGACCAAAACCTATAATTAAGTAGTTCCCTCTTTACAGACAGATGGTGCCTGGGCGACAAATCGCGTCGAGTCGACTATTGAATCTGCTCTGCAAAGGTGTTCATAAACAGCTTCGAATTCCTTGCGATCGCGAACCGGCGGGCAAGGATAAGGATACTGTTGTTTGCACGGTTTGCCGATAGGAAAAGCGTCAATCATGTGACTGGGAGACTGAAGTAGAAAGTAGAGGTATAGGGACTAGATGCAGCGGAATTGTAGGGGCAGGGTAATTACGACCAGCCGTAAATTTCACCTACATTTTAATTTTTCCAAAAAATATTTCAGAATAGCATATATTTTACCGATACAATCTGTAAATAATTTCTAGAAATCAGTCGGTTACTCCCTGTAAATCTGAAGATGATTGTGCAAGGTGCACTCAATTTGCCACACGATACTTAGAGGCAATTGCAATCTCCAATTTCATTTAATTAATGAAACCTACCTTTTGCTACACCTATGTTATCTACTGTATAACAGTAAAGTTTATGTATTGTGCGCAACAAGTTGCACATAAACCGCAAACTTTATTGTGAAATATAATGAAAACGGATTTTCTTCTAAATCTCTTTGACATTTTAACCAAAAATCGTGTTTTGACTCTTCACCCAAAGAAATTCATCTGGAAATAGCGTGTACGTGCACGAAGGAATCAACAGTAGAGTAGCCTGCAGAAAACAGCGTATTCAGGTTTTCAGCCTCTTCGTCATGCAGAACCGTGAAGTTCTAGTGTCTGCCCTTATATAATAAACTACAGGCTCGTTGTCCAACTTCGCTTATAATTAAATCCGTTGACATTAAGGCACGGTACTGTAATAAATTATGTTTATGTCCGTTTCACCTGTAAAATAAAACATCAGTAACTACTATTCGGACGAAATGGCCACTCTTTTGAAATTACAAACGCCCAGTCAAAAATGGAACCAAGAACTCTACTGGTGTCCGTTTTGTCTGACAATGTCCTTTCTATTAAAGCTGAAAATTTTATCTGGTATCTATCGTTTGCTCCCTTGCCATTTTCCCGTGCCCGCCACGTCAAGTGTTTCAGTACCCGGACAGTTTCCGATACAGATACAGCGCCATTTGAGAATGAAGAATCGATTCAATCATACGCAGCAGTTTGTTTTTGCTAGCGGCTGCCAAATAATAAGAGAAGAGACACGCAAATTTTAGAAATTTCAGGCCGAATGAAGATTAGCTTGTTCGGATATCTTAGATTAACGGCATGCTGTCAGTTTACTTTCGGTATATCATTGATCTGATACGACAATTTTGTTCAGTCCTGGTTGTCCTTGCTTATCAGCACTTTTTGGCAAATGGTGAATTTCAGATTTCAAATTAAAAATGTCACAACAGTTTTTCATGACTGCTTTGACCTGCGGGTAGCGACTGATGGACTCGGTTAATGACTGGCATGTCGTGAATATGGAAGGAAGGTTTTGTTGTTACGTTGTTCAGAAAATGTGGCGGCCTCGGTACGATGAAAACACGGTCACCGTCATAAAACAACAACTTAGAACTGGGTTACTATAGTGTGAATAGCCAAACAGGACTGAACAAACTTGGATACGAAATTACCAAAAATTAACCACGTTTTGGGACATTCTTCATGTCAGAATGTTTCTCTCGCACCCTAACTTGATAAGTTCGAAAATGCAAGTCGATCGACGTTGAATCGATCTTCTATACCATGAAGACTACGCATCACTGACTACACACCAAAATGTGCCGGTTTGAAACCAAGAAGGAAAGTAGTCAGTCGTACCAAATCACCAAGCCATTCAAATTGGATTGTTCGTCTCTGATATGGACATGACGGAGGATTATTAAACAAGTGATTTTCGCAAACCATAGAACAACTCGAAACGAACAATTTCATTTTCCAGCTGTGGCGGTAAACTCATGGATACATTGCACAGAACTTTTCAAGACGAATTACAAATATTCGCGGCGCAAACTTTTAGCAACTGCAAGCCTGAAGTACAATTATTCCAATTACACAAAGGCCTCACACCAATCACTTATGGTTCATTGCATAGACCCTTGACAAGGGGAACCAGTATGATAACTTCTGCATTACTGAACACACAGTCACTCTCTTGTACACCCTAGTCCCCAAACCACCTTCCATGATTTCTTTTACACGATCACCGCTGTAGCGAGCAATTTGAAGTCTAGATTAATTTTAGCAAGCGCTAACTCACGATTGTCACAACAAAAGCAGTCATGTAACTCCGCTGTATTGCATATAGAATAAGCGCAACATTATTATTGATCATCGGAGATTATTACACCTCACTCATTCAGCGTGCACTGCCATTGGTTAAACACGACTCACGTGACATGTAAAAGAACGTGATGATGCCCTCTGCGAATGTGATGATGCCCTCTGCGAACTTGATGATGCCCTCTGCATTTGATATTACATGGATGACGTCATTTTACTTACTGCGCATCCTTTCTGCGCAAAACAAATTGTCGTTCGCTTGTTGTACTTTGCAGTTGGCAACTTATGGCTGCGAAATGTCATGCAGAGCTGTCACCGGCACAGTTAGACGATATTTTGATGCAAGTAAACAGCAAACGAATGAAAATGGCAACAAGGAATGCAATTTCTGTGTTCAGCGACTATGCAAGCAACAGATTTGGATACGCCACCGAGGAGACCGGCAAACTTTAGCGGCAACCCTAGACACTGACAACATTTTACGCTGAGGTCCGGACTCAGAAGGCGAACTGTACTCGAAGAAAGCTTTGTGTTTTTGTTTCTTTGCATGTTTCCTTGTTCGGTGTACTAAAAATAATGATACATGAGAGCTAGGGCAATATCACGATTTTTTGCCTGCCCTCGGGCTGGTGGTCATGATCGAAATACTGATGATGCCCTCGCCTACGGCTCGGGCATCATCAGTATTTCGATCATGACCCTTGAGCAGGCAATAAATCGTGATATTGCCCTCGCTCTCATGTGTTATTATTTAACAACAAATGATTTCTCACAATGTAACTTAGAGAAAAATCTAGTGATCGCATAGCACCTAAAAATCAAAATGAGGTCAATGAAAGCAGCTATTTTGGTGATTTTATGAGAAATCATTTCAGACTGACTTTTTAAATAAAAATCAGAATAAAGTAATCTTTTGGATCATGCATGCCAAAATTGAATTAGTTATATTTCGGCAATGTGGTTTCACGGAAATGACTTGAGAGTATTTTTGGAGGGATGGCATATCAGTGATAAGCCTTAACTTCAGTGCGCCTTCTTTTTGCCGAGCAGTCGATCGAGATCTCACAGAATACAACCAGGATTCAAATGAATTTCAGTTTGCACGTTCCAGTCCGCCTGCTGTGCTGTCCGTCATCCTCTATACAAAAGATACTATTTCACGCGACTCTAAAAGAAATTCAGTAATTTGGGTGTTGAAGATGGCGCTGAAATGGTGATTTTGTGGCTGGATTTTCAGAAGTACCAAGGTATGAATCCGACGCTATACAATTTGACTTATTATCGGGTATGGATCCATCCCGATTGACCTCATACTAAATATTGATGTCATGTTATAGTTTTGCAAAAGATGAAAAAATATAATCAGGATTACAAAGACCTAAAACTAAATATATGTAAAATATATGTGAAACATTAATAAATAACAGGAAGAAAAAGAAAAAGCGTGAGAAATAGAAAGAATAAAATAAAGAATGTGAGAAATTAACGAAAGAAGAAAAACGGAACACGAAACCAATTTAGATATTGAACAGCGAGAATTTCTTGAAAATTTTTGAAAAACGTCGGGGAGACAAAAGAAGGTGCATAACTGCGTATGATCTCCACACTGTCACCCTGAAGTGACATTATTCCATTTTATACAAAGGCCTAACATCAACCACTTATGGCTCATTGCAAAGGTATAGACCTTTGACAAGAGGAACTATTATTCTATCTTATGCAATCCTGAACACACAATTACTCCATTGTAGAACTTAGTCGTAAAACCAACTTCCATGTTTTCACTGAATACGATCACACTCGTCAGGAGCAATTTCAAATTCTACTTTCATTTTAGCAAGCGCTGACGCACAATTTTCACTGGCGATAAACCTATCAACCATAGCGATTGTGTGATGTGGTTGGAAAACAATCTACAAAAGAGAGTAGCTCTACTATAATCTGCCCCACTTCTCTCCATCGTGTATAGAATAAACGCAACATTAATATTGACCATTGGAGGCTACAAGTGATTTTTCACAATATAACTTCAATGAAGATAAATCTTGTTATCTTTGACAGTTGGAAGTCTCACTTTGTCATCTGCATATATATTTCTAATAGGAGTGCAAATGTGCCTCAATGCATATTCCATTATTTATCGACTATAACTTTGCTATTATCGTTACCTTTCTGCTGATTGGCCGGATACTAAATATCGATGTCATGGCCCGACCAAGTACTTTTTTCTTCACTTTGTTCGTTAATACTTTTGCAAAAAAAATGAATCAAATAAGTAGCGTTTACCAAGATCTAATACTAATTACATGTTAAATACGTGAGACAATAAAAGAAAAAAGGGAGAAAGAGATACAGCGTGAGAAATCGACAGAAGAAAATAACAAACAACGTGAGAAATTAACAAAAGAAGAAAAAAAGGAACAAAAAACCAATTTATACATTGAAAAGGGAGAATTTCTTTGAAATGTGCAGAAGGACGGAGATACAAAAGAAGGTGCGCAATTGCGTAAAAACTGTCACCCTGAAGTGACACTATTCCTTTTACGCAAAGGCCTGACACCAATCACTTATGGCTCATTGCAAAGGTATAGACCTTTGACAAGAGGGACTATTATAATAACTTCTGCAATCCTGAACACACAATTACTCCATTGAAAACCGCAGCCGTGAAACAAACTTCCATATTTTCTCTGAACACGATCATACTTGTCGGGGGCAATTTTACATTCTACTTTCATTTTAGCAAGCGCTGACGCACAAATGTTTCTGGCGATAAACCTATCAACCATAGCGATTGAGTGATGTGGTTGGAAAAAAAAATCTATAAAAGAGAGCGATGTAGCTCCGATGTACTCTGCCCCGCTTCTCTATTGAGAATAGAACAAGCGCAACATTAACAGTGACCATTGAAGACCACAAATAATTTCTCCCAACGTAACTTGAAGAAAATCTAGTTGTCGCATAGTACCTATAAATCAAAATGAGGTCAATGAAAGCAGCCATTTTGATGACTTTGTGAGAAATGATTTCCGACTGCTTTTTTAAAATAAAGATCAGAATGAAGTAATCTTTTGGATCATGCATGCCCAAGTTGAATTTGTTATAATTCGGCAAAGTGGTTTCACAGAAATGACTTGAGAGTATTTTGGAGGGATTGCATTACAGTGCTAAACCTTAACTTCAGTGCGCCATCTTTTTGCCAAACGGTCGATCGAGATCTCATAGAATACAACCAGGATTCGAACGAATTCAGTTTGCATGTTCCAGTCCGCCTGGCGGGCCGTCCGTCACCCTCTATACGGAATAAATTATCACACGACTCCAAGAGAAATTCAGTACTTCGGATGATGACGATGGCGCTGAAATGGTGATTTTGTGGCTAGATTTTCAGAAGTACTAAGGTATGAATCCGATGCTGTTCAATTTGACTTATAATTGGGTATGGGTCCATGCTGATTGGCCTCATACTAAATATCGATGTCATGGCCAAACCGATTATCATTTCAACACTTTGTTCGTTAATTGTCTAGCAAAAGATGAACCAGATATGAACTGAAAATGCTCACGTGTTTCATTACACATTGAAATTATGTGTAAATTTGAACATTTGCCACATGTTTTAAACTTCATTGAAATTATTATGATCAACATAATGAACAATAATCACCGCCGATTAATTCTAAAAGGTCATGAAGTATACAAATATGTCATTTGCTGAAATAAAAATATTAAAGTTATTTGACTGCTCGTATTGTATCACCACTTTATCTAGCAAGTGTAATTACCGTTGGCCAAGTCCTTCAAGCCATATATGCTGAGCTGTGAAAGGTCATTAGATATGCAAATTATAAATTAGCTGACATGAAAATGTGAAATGACTTTCGGTATTGTTTTGAACTAGTACCTGGTATAATCGTCAATGTATATAGCATGTTTTGCCAACTTTGATCAAGTAAATCCCGGTGTATATCCCTAATAAGCAAACTTCATTAAATATGTAAATTAAAAATTGGCTTAAGTATAAATGCTTAATGATTGTCAATTATGTTGTATCATGGTATCATCAATATGTGTAGCAAATTTTATCAACTTTGGTCAAGTCAATACAGACATATATCTCTAATTAGGAAAGATCATTAAATATGCAAATTAGGAATTGGCTGAAGAGAAAATGCTTAATCTTTTTCAATAATAGTGTATTATAGTGTCTTTAATGTACATTTTAAGTTTCATCAATTTTGATCAAGTCAATTCAGATAAATATCCCTAATTATGAAAATTCATGAAATATTAAAATTAGGTTTTGGCTGAAGTAAAATGTCTTTTGACTTTCAATAATGTTATATCACAGTATCTTTGATGTATATAGCAAGTTTCAACAACTACAATCAAGTTAATTCAGATATATATTCCTAATTGGGAAAGTTCATCAAATATGCAAATTCGGAATTGGCTGAAGTAAAAATGCTTAATGACTTTCAAAAATGTTGTATCATAGTGGCTTCAATATATGAAGCAAGTTTCAACAATTTTGGTCCAGTCATTTCAAATATATATTCCTAATTAACAAAGTTCATGAAATATGCAAATTAGGAATTAGCTGAAGTTAAAACGCTTGATGACTTTCAATAATGTTAAATCATAGTATCTTTAATATACATACCAAGTTTGGTTAATTTTGATCGAGTCAAATCAAACATATATCCCTAGTTAGGAAAGTTCATTAAATATGCAAATTAGCATTTATCTTTCATGTCACCGCTTAATTGTTCCCAATGCTGATATATCTTGGTGTGACCAACATTTGTAGCAAATCTCATCTAATTGTGTGCAGTCATTTTTAATATATATCCGTTTTTTTCTAAAATCATTAATTATGCAAATGAGCAAAAAGTATGCATGCACACCCACCAAAAACTAATCAGTTCTTGCCATTTGCTAACTGAATATATGTACCAGATTTAATTCTGATCTGATAAGCGGTTTTGAGATATTGGACCAACAGACAGACAGACAGACAGACAGACGGACAGACAGACAGACGGACGGACGGACGGACGGACGGACAGACAGACAGACAGACAGACAGACAGACAGACAGACAGACAGACAGACAGACAGACAGACAGACAGACATCGCTGTGACATATGCTCTCGTGTGTAAACACGTGAGCAAAAAAATATAACTCAGGATTATCAAGATGAATTACTAAATACATTTGAATTATTTGAGACATTAATAGAAAAAAAGAAAGAGAGAGAGTGTAAAAAATCAACAGAAAAAAATAACAAAGGTGAGAAATTAACGAAAGAAGAAGAAAGGAACAAGAAACCAATTTAGATTTGAAAAGGGAGAATTCCTTTAAAATTTGTGAAAAACAACAAAGAAAAACAAAAGAAGGCGCACAGCTGCGTATTTTTATTTTCACACTGACACCCTGAAGTGACATTATTCCATTTTACGCAAAGGCCTGACACCAATCACTTATGGCTCATTGCATAGACCTTGGACAAAAGGGACTATTATAATAACTTCTGCAATCCTTAAAACACAATTACTCCATCGTAGAACTTAGCCGTAAAACCAACTTCCATGTTTTCACTGAATACGATCGAACTCGTGGGGAGCAATTTTAAATTCTACTTTCATTTTAGTAAGCGTTGACGCACAATTGTCACTAGCGATAAACCTATCAACCGTAGTCGATTGTGTGATATAGTTGGAAAGACAATCTACAAAAGAGGGCGATGTAGCTCCGCTGTAATCTGCCCCGTTTCCCTTTATTGAGTATAGAACAAGTGCAACATTAATATAGACCATTCGAGACTACAAATAATTTCTCCCAACGTAACTTGAAGAAAAATCTAGTTGTCGCATAGCACCTATAAATCAAAATGAGGTCAATGAAAGCAGCCATTTTGATGACTTTGTGAGAAATGATTTCCAACTGTTTTTTAGAATAAAAATCAGAATTAAGTAATCTTTTGGATCATGCATGCCCAAGTTGAATTAGTTATAATTCGGCAATGTGGTTTCACAGAAATGATTTGAGACTATTTTGGGGGGATTGCATTTCAGTGATAAACCTTAACTTCAGTGCACCATCTTTTTCCCCAACGGTCGATCGAGATCTCATAGAATACAACCAGGATTCGAACGAATTCAGTTTGCATGTTCCAGTCCGCCTGGCGGGCCGTCCGTCACCCTCTATACGGAAGAAATTATCACACGACTCCAAGAGAAATTCAGTACTTCGGATGATGACGATGGAGCTGAAATGGTGATTTTGTGGCTAGATTTTCAGAAGTACTAAGGTATGAATCCGATGCTGTTCAATTTGACTTATAATTATGTGTGGGTCCATACTGATTGGCCTCATACTAAATATCGATGTCATGGCCAAACCGATTATCATTTCAACACTTTGTTCGTTAATAGTCTAGCAAAAGATGAAAAAATATAACTCAGGATTATCAAGATGAATTACTAAATATATTTGAAATATGTGAGACATTAATAGAAAAAAAAGAAAGAGAGAGCGTAAAAAATCAACAGAAAAAAATAACAAAGGTGAGAAATTAACGAAAGAAGAAAAAAGGAAGAAGAAATCAATTTAGATTTGAAAAGGGAGCATTCCTTTAAAATTTATGAAAAACAACAAGGAAACAAAAGAAGGCGCACAACTGCGTATTTTTATTTTCACACTGACATCCTGAAGTGACATTATTCCATTTTACGCAAAGGCCTGACACCAATCACTTATGGCTCATTGCATAGACCTTTGACAAGAGGAACTATTACATCAACTTCTGCAATCCTGAACACACAATTACTCCATTGTACACCGCAGCCGTAACCAACTTCCATGTTTTCTCTGAACACGATCATACTTGTCGGGAGCAATTTTAAATTCTACTTTCATTTTAGCAAGCGTTGACGCACAGTTTCACTAGCGATAAACCAATCAACAGTAGCTGATTGTGTGATGGTTGGAAAAACAATCTACAAAAGAGGCGATGTAGCTCCCCTGTAATCTGCCCCGCTTCGCTCCATCGTGTATAGAGTAAGTGCAACATTAATATTGACCATTGGAGACTACAAATGATTTCTAACAATGTAACTTGAAGAAAAATCTAGTTATATCTAAGACCGTTGGACGTCTCACTTCACCATCTGCATATATATTTCTAACAGGAGTGCAATGTGCCTTTTTTCATTTATTGACTATAACTTTGCTATTATCGTCACTTTTCTGCTGATAAAAAATGAATTAAATAAGTCACAATTACCAAGATCTAATACTATTTACATGTAAAATATGTGAGACATTAAGAGAAAAAAGGAAGAAAAAGAAAAAGAGTGAGAAATCGACAGAAGAAAATGACAAACAAGGTGAGAAATTAGCGAAAAAGAGGAACAACAAACCATTTAGATATTAAAAAGGGAGAATTTTTTTAAATTCGTGACAAACGACGGATCGGACAGACAAAAGGCGACACTCAATTACATATTTTATCTTCACACTGTCACCCTGAAGTGACATTCCATTTTACACAAAGGCCCAACATCAATCACTTATGGGTCATTGCAAAGGTATAGACCTTTGACAAGAGGGACTATTATAATAACTTCTGCAATCCTGAACTGTTCCACACAATTACTCCATTGTAGAACTTAGCCGTAAAACCAACTTCCATGTTTTCTTTGAATACGATCATACTTGTCGGCAGCAATTTTAAATTCAACTTTCATTTTAGCAAGCATTCAGTGACGCACAATTGCCACTAGCGATAAACCTATCAACCGTAGTCGATTGTGTGATATAGTTGGAAAGACAATCTACAAAAGAGGGCGATGTAGCTCCGCTGTAATCTGCCCCACTCCTCTCCATTGCTATAGAATCAGTGCAACATTTATGGTGATCATTGGAGACTTCAAGTGATTTCAAGTGAATTCAGCCATTTTGATTTTATGAGAAATGATTTCAGACTGACTTTTAAAATAAAAATCAGAATAAAGTCATATGTTGGATAATGCATGCATAATTTGAATTAGTTATATTTCAGCAATGTGGTTTGACAGAAATGACTTGAGAGTATTGCTCGGATGGTTTCCATATCATTAATACGCCTTAACTTCAGTGCGCCATCTTTTTGCTCAGAAGTCGATCGAGATCTCATAGAATACAACCAAGATTCGAACGAATTTCATTTTGAATGTTTCAGTGCACCTGACGTGCCGTCCATCACCCTTTATACGGAAGAAACTATTGCACGACTCCAAGGGACATTCAGTAAGTCGGGTGATGAATATGGCGCTGAAATGATGATTTTGTAACTAGATTTTCAGAAGTACTAAGGTATGAATTCGATACTGTACAATTTGACTCATTATTGCGGTTTAAGGACTTGCATATGAGTCCATGGCGATTAGGCCTACGGAAAAAATTATTCTTACATTTTCAACAGATGCAAAGTACTTATCCCTAGGTCTTCTGTACAGGAAGGTTGACGTATTGCACATCAAGTTTGATAACAGAACAAAAGACACGATTTTAACTAATTTGGGATAATTGCCTCTTCGTATTTTATCAAATTTTTCAAAAGTGTTAGGTCATCTATAGCTGAATGTTGCAATATTACAAATTACTCATAAAAACAAGTGTATAACTTAAAAAGAAAGCAGATGAGCTTACATTTTCAGATTAAATCAACATTACTTTACCATACAATTACCCCAAATTAGTTCCAATCGTGTTATAAGTGAGAATTATAGCTCATCTTGCAGGGTTATGGCAGCTTGGCCTTGTTGTCACATTCTAAAAATCATTATTGATGTTTCAGACAAGAAAGACGAAGACAAGAGTCGTGTTGTCGATATTTGAATGTGAAGTCGGATTCGTTGGAGTCGATCTCTCTCACATGTTGCTGTGACTTTCACTTACAGTTGATAGGAAATATGACAGGCTGTAATTTTGGAACAAGATACGTTCTTGATAACTTTGCTTAAACAAGCACTGGCTGTAGCCATTAGTTTCCAGAGTATCGCCCTGATGCCATTCATTCATTTGTAACTATTGTTTTGCAACATTCCTATGAAAGCCGGATTCTCTATCAGTAGCAAAACTATTACTGAACAGCAGAAACGGTTCGTGAGCAGCACAGCCAGCGGTAGAAATTGGCCAGAGGACCAGACTAGAACAGCAGAATAGCGTTTTTGAGTCAGGAATCTAAATGAAGATAAACATGGCGCTCTATGAATCCACTTAAACAAAGGCTGGTATATCTCCGTACTCTAAATGAATACAGTGTGGATGGACTGCATTTGAACAAAAGATCTCTTCAAATACATTTTTCATTCTCTACAGTAAATTGCAATAAAGTCATGCTCGGGCATGGACAACATTGCAACTGGTTATGTTATCATCGATCAATTAATTCAAGTATCTATCTCCAGTTGTCATTAATACATCTGTCGTTGCACATACTATGTTTATACGTTGGACACAGAGCATTGACAAATGAACAAAAAGACTGAAAATGCACAAAAAATTGTAAAATTACAGTCTCCAACGCGCATTTGTTTTGTCTTTTTTCCTTTCTACATAATACATACATACATACATACATACATACATACATACATACATACATACATACATACATACATACATACATACATACATACATACATACATACATACATAC
>LD357919.1:0-30926 GCA_001465055.1 Ptychodera flava
TTGTTAGCCGATTAGCCGGCACACGCCAAAACGACTAGTCTTTGCGGTTTTCTATGATTTTGGCACGCGCCAAAACGATTAGTCTATTGCGCTCGTATGGGCACGTTTAGCATCTCACTGTTTACCTCCGGTTGGTTAGAAACCACAGTTTAATTGACAGCCGATTCTTCATATTTAGGGTAAATTGTTGCAATAAGTGTTTCCTACGACGTTCGCACAAGTGAGAGCCCTATACTATGTCAAGCAGGGCAGTATTAAACGTGATATCTTGTAAAATTTCCCCCTTATCTTGGCCTGCTGGGTTTTTAAAAAGTGTTTAAAGGTATACAGGCACCATGTTCAAATTAAGCCGTTGCTACCATGGAAAGGGATCTAGCTAGTCATAGAGTTTATGGGGTCACGCCAGGTCACACTTAAATAATGCACCACTACATGGTCATAATTTTACTATAGTTAAACAATCAGAAATAATTTGTCTTCATTACTCTTCCTGGAATGGGACAAAGAAATTATTAATTGTCAATCCATAAAATAAATAAGTACCAGTGAATCTTGAGTGCTAAGGGGAATTGGGTTCACAAAATTAATTTGAGATACTAGTAGAATTAATTTTATCACAAAATTAATTTGACGGCATAAACTTAATTCGATGAATGCGAAGTTAGTAATATACTACATAACACTTATTTGAGATGACTGCATGAAACAAAATTAAAAATGCTTGAAAAATTATTTCTGGTCTATATAAAATTAATTCTAACACACTAAAATTAACGGAAAACATAATTTTGACCAGAATGGCCCCAATATACATTATCTTTATCATTATACACCTGCGTCTGCAATCTTTGGAGTTTTCTTCGTACAGTAAATTTCGGTATCAGAGGGCGCAGAGTCCAATACCTTTGCCGCGCAGTACAATAACTTTTGGTGTTATTGGATGCTATTTGACCTTTGACCTCAAAACACCATTACGTCAATGCGGGGAAATACTTCTAAATATTGGGTACTTCACAACGTTAGTAGTGGTGAATCAAAAGCCTGTGAATGCGGGTTTGAAATTTCGTTCTGTGCGCCTAGCGGACGCGCTTAACGCGTTCTCAGTTTGCTCGCGATCGCTCAGTGCAGTGTGGGACGGTCATCCCCCAAAAAACTTTAATTTTGATTTTTTCGAGGTAAAATTGGATTAAAAAAGGTGTATAATAATGAGGTTATTCCCAAATACCGGGATTTATGTCCGAGTACATTTTAAATAGAAATAAGGGAAAAAGGAACATTTTCAATGCCAAAATAGTTACCATGGCAACTCGAAACCTTAAAATAAGTCTGGTTTTTGTGTTCTCTTACCCGAATTCCCCTACTAGATAATTTTCATATCAATCAAAGTAACTTTTCATGGGATATTAGAAAAATTGATATTTTCAACCCCTAAAATGGTTACCATGGAAACATGGGGCAGTGAAATCGATGTCATATTTGGTCTTTTCGACCCAAAATACCCTACTTGTGAAATTTTCATGGGAATTGAACCTATTATTATTCGCGTTATTATTTCTATATAATACTTATATTAATTACAAGTTTAGGGGCTGTAAGTATTATATAGAAATCTAATAACATTTCATTGAAGCTGTGGGAATTCTGAAAAAGAGGTGTCGTTTAGTTTAATTTTGTCGATAGGGGTGACTTCTAATTGTAGTCTGGTTCCCTGCCCCCTTTCTACGAAAAGGGTCAGGTATGCGCCATTCGTTTCACGGCACTGATTGGGCGACATTATGGAACATGTCGATTGGCTAAGGGGTGCACCTGCGTCTGCTGCGTCCGCTGCAGTGTTATATGTTATTTCAAATTTCAAAAACAAATAAAAAACTAACTCGATTCAGTCATTCGATGAAGTACGCTCTTTCACAAATATATCAGCTCGTACAACGTTTTGCATAATGACACAGATTGATTTTTGAAGACTTGTGTTAATGTTCATGTAACTGCCCCTCCTACTTTGTTGCTGAGTTACTGTAAAGGGTGCAGTCATTTCGAACATTCCAGCCCGACATCACGCGCCACGCGCATCCGCCATTTTGCCCAAAGTCTGGGCAAAATGGCTGCCGCATACCTGACCCTTTTCGTGAGTGTAGCGCAGCCAACCGTAGAAAGGGGGCAGGGAACCAGACTATTCTAATTGTCGTACGTATATTCTCTCCGCCCAGTTAGGTGTTCCTTTTGACATCACTACCCTTATGAATATTCATATACTTGCAAAAACCGACAGTCGCTGTGTCTTGCAGCGCGTGCTCACAGCTGCTGAGCTGCACAGCGTAGCCTTCGAATGCAGGCCCATCGTGGCATTAGTGGGCGTGTACAAAACCAGGCACAGCGACTGTGGAGAGTCTATGCCAGTGTAATTGGCCTTGTAAACGTATCTTCAGCGTGGCATTTGTAGTTGTGGCGAAAACCATAAACCCTCTCCCTATGCTGACGTTGTTGGTTTTATTTTGTTCATGTGCATTAACTGTAAGCAATCAAGGAAGTTTTGGGATGGAAATAGAACAAAGGCATGAGTTTCAGCGAGATCTGTGCTACAATATAACTTTACGCATGCGCACTCTTTTGCCAGTATAGTCTGCCAATATGAGCGATTGAATTTTGCGTTTCACGTCGTTCAATCATTCAGTTGGAAATGCCGGCCTTCTCCAAACTTCAAAAAAATCAGGGTGACAGACTTTGGAATGCTAACTCTTGTATAACAATGACGTAATTTAATGAGAAGACATTTGTATTCGAGCACGGCAACAGTTTTTGAATCGAGAACTCTCATCTTGGCGGATTCACTGAGACAGTGAGTATTCTTGCAACTGTTTCCTATGTCCATGTAGCACTTGTGCTAAAATAAGCGAATCCACAGGCCTTTGGCGAACAATAAATACGTTTTTCACCAAGCTGAAAGGTTGAAAGATGCGTCCGTCACTTTGGGACGAGCTAGATAAATGCAACCAAGCCCAGCTAGCTGGGCATAGAAATTTGCCATAGTATGACTTTGTTCTGGAGAAGACCGGCCCCCGACGGAACTTTGCAACAAAGTTTCAATATCTGAACTGACGTACTTGAATGACAGGCACATTGGCCTGCTGGGTTAAAATAATGTTTGAAGGTATACAGGCACCATGTTCAAATTTAGCCATTGCTACCATGGAAAGTGGAGATCTAGCTAATCATAAAGTTTATGGGGTCACGCCAGGTCACACAAAAAATAATGCACCACTACATGGCAATAATTTCACTTTAGTTAAACAATCAGAAATAAGTTGTCTTCATTATTCTTCCTGAAATGAGGCAAAGAAATCAAAATAAATTATTATAAAATGAACATTAATACGTCGTTAATTATAAATCCATAAAATAAATAAGTACCAGTGAATTATGTTTTAAATAAAACAAAAAAACTTTGTGTTACTGTTACTGCTTGTGATAAATAATGGTACATTGGGTGATAAGGGGAATTGGTTCATAAAATTAATTTGAGATACTAGTAGAATTAATTTTAGCACATAAAATTAATTTTAAGGCATAAAATTAATTCGATGAATGCATAATAGTTTAGTACTATACTATATAACACTTATTTGGAATGACTGCATGAAACAAAATTTAAAATGCTTAAAAATTATTTCTGGTCTATATAAAATTAATTCTAACACACTAAAATTAACGTAAAACAATTTTGACCAGAATGGCCCCAATATACATTATCTTTATTATTCTTCCTAGAATGGAGGCAATGAAATTACAATTATTATTGTTATAGAACAAATGTTAAAAGTTGTTACTTAGAAATCAATAAAATAAATAAAAAACAGTGAATGCTCTCCTAAGTGTATTTATGTTTAATGCATTATGATTAACATAGACCCTCTCAAGGGTCTATGGTTTTAAATTTAAAAAAAACCGTGGTTACCAAAATGGTTACCATGGCAACATAGAACAAAAATGAACATGGGAGTTCATTCTGTGATAAATACACTTAGGAGAGCATTTGCATAGTTACAGGGATTACTTTCAATGGAATGTGAAAAAAAATTGAAATTTTAAAACACAGAAAGGTTACTATGGAAACACAGGGCAGTAAAAATGGATATCATATTTTGTCTTTCTAACCCAAAATAACGCTTTGGTATAATATTTCTGTTGATTACTGGGATTTTTACACTGGATATTTGGTCTTCCTAACCCAAAATATTCCTTTGATATAACACATTCTGTTGATTACTGGACTTTAGATGGAATCTTTAAAAAAAACTGTTGCCATGGAAACATCTAACATTAAAATGAGTGTGGGTTTTTTGGTGTGCTAACCAGAAAAAACCCTTATTATCAATTTGTTACATCAATCAATAGTTCTTTAATGGGAAATTTAAGGAAAAAGTAACATTTTCAATTCCATAATAGTTACCATGGCAACTCGAAACATAAAAATAAGTCTGGTTTTTGTGTTCTCTGACCCGAACTCCCCCACTAGATAATTTTCATATCACTCAAAGTAACTTTTCATTGGATATTAGAAAAACTGGAATTTTCAACCCCTACAATAGTTACCATGGAAACATGGGCCAATGAAATCGATATCATATTTGGTCTTTAGGACCCAAAATACCTTTATGGTGAAATTTTCACGGAAATTGAACCTATTATTATTCGTGTTATTATTTCTATATAACACATAATTATTATTATTATTATTATTATTATTATTATTATTATTATTATTATTATCATTATTATTATTATTATTATTATTATTGTTGTTGTTGTTGTTGTTGTTGTTATTGTTGTTGCTGTTATAAAGAAATATTGATATATGAAAATTAATAAAGAAATACGGAAATATGAAAATTTTTGTTGTTGTTGTTATTATTTTCATCATTATCATCATCATCATCATAATCATCATCATTATGAAGCACCATTGGCAATGTTTAACTCCTACCAAAGTTCTCCACCCTGGCGAAAAGTTCTCTATCTACATACACTCAAGGGTTGCAACTTGCTCCATTCTCTAATCCGTATAAGTCAACTTTACTTGCCAAAAATATTACCAAATCAATATTTAAGTTTAAGTTAGCCTTTAGTTAATCTTTTTATGTATTTTTTGGACGATGTAAGTTTATCAGATAAGTTGATGTGCGAAGTGTCGTTTTTGTTGATTTTTGAATTTTTCCCCTTGTACGCTTATGTTTATCTTTAAGCTGTGAACTTTTCTCATTTTACTTGTGTCTTTTACATTTTAAATAGCAGTGTAATTTTTATAGCGTCTTTGGTTACTTTTTATCACAGTGGATATAGACGCTTTATTATTATTATTATTATTATTATTATTATTATTATTATTACAAGTTTAGGGGCTATAAGTATTATATAGAAATCTAATAACAGTTCATTGAAGCTGTGGGAATTCTGAAAAAGAGGTTTTCGAATGCAGGCCCATCGTGGCAGTCGTGGGCGCGCACAAAACAAGGCACAGCGACTGTGGAGAGTCTATGCCAATTGTCTATGCCAGTGTATTTGCTGCAAATATACCTTCACGCATTCGCACTCGTTTGCCAGTGTAGTCTGCCAATATGGGCATGCGCAATTGAGTTTACCTGCGCGTGAATATGTTGTCTGTACACTACGTCTCGTGCTATAATCTTGTCGTTGAGCTTTGCATGTTGACAGAAACTGGAATTACTGCTGAGAATACTTTTCAGGACACAAGTGAGTCCCTAAGGTAACAAGTAGGACGTTTAGGAAATCCTTTCAGAAAGTTCATGCTGCCTGTGGCCATTTTGTGGAGTGTAAGCGATGGTACATATTGCCAGATAATATGCGATGGAATTTTGCGTTTCACGTCGTTCAATCATTCAGATGGAAATGCCGGCCTTCTCCAAACTTTGAAAAATTCTGGGTGACAGACTTTGGAATGCTAACTCTTGTATAACAATGACGTAATTTAATGAGAAGACATTTGTATTCGAGCACGGCAACATTTCTTGATTTGAGAACTCTCATCATGGCAGATTCACTGAAACAGTGAGTATTCAACAACTTTTTCCTATGTCCATGTAGCACTTGTGCAAAAATAAGCGAGTCCACTGGCCTTTGGCGAATCAATAAATGCGTTATTCACCAAGCTGAAAGGTTGAAAGATGCGTCCGTCACTTTGGGACGAGCTAGATAAATGCGGTCAAACCCAGCTGGGCATAGAAATTTGCCATAGTATGACTTTGTTCTGGAGACGACCGGCCGTGCGGTGGAACTTTGCAACAAAGTTTCCATATCTGAACTGACGTACTTGAATGACAGACACAGGAAACGATGGCCAATAAAAATGCATTCTCGTTGCATTTTGATAATAATGTATCAATCACAATGATACGGAAATTATGCCTCCTCCCAACAGAAGGGCCATATTCTATTTTTAGCCCTGCAGTCTCAGTGCTGAAAAGGCCATATTATTGTCATGTTGTCATGGCGACTTTTAAAGTTTGCATACAACTGTGAGAATGAAACGGGTTGCTTATAGGTCACAAAACTTTTTAGTCCCACTGTCGTCCATTACACCTGTTTCTTTGGGCATTATAGGTGTGCAAGTATACACATCAAAAGACTAGAAAATTCACTTCATGGGCAGAACCTTGTAAAATAGCCCTTTCATGTCTGGTTAACGAAAAAAGATACCCCTGATCTAAAATATGCATGGGCTACCAGCCAGTGTCATCGGGCTACCAACTTCAGAATATAGTTGCCCAAGTGGACTACCAGGGAAAAAACGTTAATTTCGAGCCCTGGACAATATTAAACATGAAACATTTAACTTGTAATATTTCCCCTTGTCTTGGCCTGCTGGGTTTTAAAAAAAGTGTCTAAAGGGACCATGTTCAAATTTAGCCATTGCTACCATGGAAAGGGGAGATCTAGCTAATCATCAGAATCATAGAGTTTATGGAGTCACACCAGGTCACACAAAAAATAATGCAGCACTACATGGCCATAATTTTACTTTAGTTAAACTATCAGAAATAATTTGCCTTCATTATTCTTCCTGGAATGAGGCAAAGAAATCAAAATAAATTATTATAAAATGAACATTATTATACGTCATTAATCATAAATCCATAAAATAAATAAGTACCAGTGAATTATGTTTTAAATAAAACCTAAAAAACTGTGCGCTACTGTTACTGCTTCTGATAAATAATGGTACATTGGGTGATAAGGGGAATTGGGTTCATAAAATTAATTTGAGATACAAGTACAATTAATTTTAGCACATAAAATTAATTTGAAGGCATAATAAGTTGGCACTATACTCTATAACACTTATTTGGGATGACTGCATGAAACAAAATTAAAAATGCTTGAAAAATTATTTCTGGTCTATATAAAATTAATTCAAACACACTAAAATAAACGGAAAATAATTTTGACAAGAATGGCCCCAATGTACATTATCTTTATTATTCTTCCTAGAATGAAGGTAAAGAAATTACAATTATTATTATTATTATTATTATTATTATTATTATTATTATTATTATAGAACAAACGTTAAAAGTTGTTACTTAGAAATCCATAAAATAAATAAAAACAGGGAATTATGTTTTAACATAGACCCTCTCAAGGGTCTATTGTTTTAAATAAAAAAGCTGTGGTTCCCAAATAGGTTACCATGGCAACATGAAACAAAAATGAACATGGAGTTCATGCTGTGATGAATACACTTAGGAGAGCATTTGCATAGTTACTGGGATTACTTTTAATGGAATTTTGAAAAAAGTTGAAATTTTAAAACGCAAATAGGTTACTATGGAAACAGGGCAGTAAAATGGATATCATATTTTGTCTTTCTAGTCTAAAATAACCCTTTGGTACAATATTTCTGTTGTGTTGATTAATGGATTTTTACACTGGATATTTGGTCTTTCTAACCCAAAATATCCCTTTGATATAACACATTCTGTTGATTACTGGATTTTAGGTGGAATCTTTGAAAAACTGGTAATTTTTGCTCCTGAATGGTTGCCATGGAAACATCTCACATTAAAATCAGTGTGATTTTTTTGGTGTGCTAACCAGAAAAACCCTTATTATCAATTTTTTACATCAATCAATAGTTCTTTAATAGGAATTAGGGAAAAAGTAACATTTTCAATCACAAACTGGTTACCATGGCAACTCGAAACATTAAAATAAGTCTGTTTTTTGTGTTGTCTGACCCGAACTCCCCCACTAGATAATTTTCATAACAATCAAAGGAACTTTTCATGGGATATTAGAAAAACTGGAATTTTCAACCCCTTAAATGGTTACCATGGAAACATGGGGCAGTGAAATCGATATCATATTTGGTCTTTTCGACCCAAAATACCTTATTATTATTATTATTATTATTATTATTATTATATTAATTAATTATTATTATTTCTTTCAAACGAATACTATGTAAACTTCTCAATCGACTTGATTCAAAGTTGCATCAAATACTGTATGAATCCTTCATGTTAGGAGGTACCCTTTTGAAATAGATTATTCGATACAATTGTTCTAACCTAATAAAACTCCACTAAATTACCTAATTCCCTTGTTTTATATTAAGTTGTGGATGGCTAGCATATGCTAGGTTCACACCCACACCCATTGCCGGCTCTGGACCTATGGAGTGAAAATTACCTTGATCTCTGCATTTTGATCTTTTCTGAATCTCCCGCTCCTCAGCCACTTATCGATCTTTGAACTCAAAACAGTCAAAAAGGTTGACATCGGTAACAGAAATTGTTCATTCTGTTCTTGTTCTCCATCACTGTTTATGCTCGAGACGAACGACGATAGGGTCAAAGCTAGGCTTACATGAGGCACATACCGGGGCAGAGAGTATAAATATTGCGCTATCAAGCTGTACGCCGCTCTGTCCTCAAGAAGATATTTCATGATTTAAGTGGTTCCAACTTTAAAATTACCGCTCTGATTTCGTCGTTTGACTGATTCGTATTATGGATTGGCATGGTCATGACACATGACAAAGTGAGACTCACAGCAAAATCTCACTCTAGGCCAAATGTTAGGGCCCAAAATAATTGTATAAACACCACACATTTGACCCGGTCGCTAATTTGTCTTGACTTCGAACCTACACCTTATACCTGACATAATTAGGTCGACCTAGCGCCGACACAGTGCGGTCACATTGTATTTTTAAACCAGGGCTAACTCAGAGGCGACCTTAACTCTATAGTGTGAACGTAACATTTATGACACTCCACGAGATTTTGACAGGAAGAGACATCGTATTCTGAAAATCGAATCAAAATTTGAGTGCATGATGTTGCTTAAGTTCATGAAATGTCAGACTAGTACAAAGTTCAGATCAAGTGACGTCAAAAGTATTTATTATCTCCTAATCAATTAAATACCCCTTACATCCTGAAAAATTAGGCATTAAATACAAGTTGAAAAGTTCAAATGACGCAAAAATGCCTTGCTAATCTCTTGATCGTATATACTTTACATCCTGAAAATCAGCGTTGGTCAACAGTTGACCTACATCGATACTGGCTCATACAGGGGACGAGGCTGTGTTAATGTCAACGGAAGCGAATGGATCTCGACTCAACAATTCTAGTTTGTCTTTTGAGCAAACACTGCCATTCTGAAATACGGTGAAGCAAAGGCAAAATAGCAAACAAGTCGACACTTTGTCAGTATATTTGCTGTTCGAATACTACAGCGGTCAAATATATTGCAATGAAAAGCAGGTTACTAACTTTATGAAACGTGTGTGGCCGTCAATGCAGTTTTCAGAACTCCAAGATTAAAAGCGTTTGCCGAAAGTTATTTTCATATGTCTGTAAAGAAAGGATGCAAAGTTTGAAAGCGAGTGACACATACCCGACACAGACATGACGATACCATGTACTGCATAGTATTATCTGATAACGTCAATCGTTTCTTGCCCATAGAATAATACAATTGTGAGCTGAAACGGCGGAATCGTACATTGATTTCTGGATACCATAATTATTGTCAACAAGTGTGAAAGGGATTGTGTAACTTTCATCAAGTAGTTTTAAAATTTCACCATAAAGAACGTTATTTTCAGCGACACAACGCATTGAAAATTCCATCTGATTTGCTCATGGAAAGTTTAACTGATTTATGTTATTCATTTAGTAAGATTTATCCAACGTAAACTGCAAAAAAGGGTCTATATAGGATTGGGTGAGCAAACAGGTGTAAAACACCTATACAAAGTCAGTCCCCCATAACACACTCCTCAACGAGTAAAAGGAAAAGCTGACATAAAATATACAACAATTATAGAAACAAAGTCGCTGCTTTCTGGATTCTTTCTAATTTAACTATATTTCGTTTAGAATGCGCCACCCAAACAACACTCCCATACTCCAGGTGGCCACGAATTAGTGAACAATAAAGAGCTCTAATAGTTTTTGTGCCACTCTTATAACCACAAGTACGCTTTATCATACCGCAAATGCTATCGATATGGTTGTTCCTGTATAGGTCGGATGTAAGATCAACACCTAGATCACAGTATTTCTTAACAGACTCTAAACGTTTGCCGTTAAAGGGGTTTCTGGATCTTGTTAACCTGAGAACATTACACTTTGTTGTATTGAAAGACTTGCCCCATTTGACACTGCAATGGTATAGAGCATTAATGTCACCTTGGAGTTCAACACAATTTTGCTGAGATTTGATAGCACGAATACATTTGGAATCATCAGCAAAGAGAGATAAAGTAGTCTGACTAGATACACAGATTGGCATGTCATTGACCCAAAATAGATCCCTGAGGAATTCTTTAAGGAACAGGCAACTAGTCTGAGTATTCTCCCTCAACCATACCAGTACTTTTTTCTATGTGACGAGTATTCTGATATCCAGTTTAATAGCATGCCATTGAAATCAATCAATTGTAGTTTATGCAACAATTTATCGTGAGGTACTTTGTCGAAAGCCTTGGAGAAGTCAAGATAGAGCATGTTCCCCGTCTAACACTTCACCTATATCATGACCATCCTGCGCACATTACAGGCTGTGTACTACATGACTTTCTTTACAGAATCCATGTTGTAAGCTGTAAAAGGCAACCATAGATGTGCTAGCATATTCTAGTCTAATAAAATATGCACAAAATACATAATACAAAATTCATACATGCGCGGGTGTGCACCCAAAATTGCAACCCACCCCAAAAACACCGGCCTTCCCCTGTAATTTCTGTCCAGTCCCTGCACAATGGCAGTGATTCAGACTGTAGTGATAAATACAAAAAGTGATAGTCATACTGACACTTATAAACATATGTCAGCACTCCAATTAAGTGACACAATCTGGTAGAGTGCGCACAACTTAGAAATTAGGACATCATATTAATGAAAGTATAAGTTTGAATTGTATGATTTCCGAAGTTTCACATCCACTGAGCATCCCAAAAATGTATGACTGCCTTAGTAATCAGTCTAAAGCTCCATGGGCTTTGACTTTGGGCTATTTTATAGTATTTTTTTGTTCTGTGTATCAACTGCAGTGTCTTTTTCAAATCCTTGAGGTATGATGAAATGCAATATTAATACATCATGTATTTTTACAGTCAGCATTGTTATTGTTGAAAATTGAATTCAAGTCCGGACTAGAATTCATTTTTCGACGAAACAATAGTCATTACACGTGTATAGGCTTTGTTGACAAGCAGAATACTTGGCATACTAACATGCTATAGGGAGTTGGACAGGAAACGGCATTTGATACACAGAATAAGAAAACTAAAGTACGACCAAACGTTACGGCAAATGTGCCTTAGTATCTTTACTTGTAATATAACAAAGTCAGCATTTCAAGAAGGTTATACACACATTTCAAACTTTTGAGGTTTGAGGGAGGGGGGGTCACATTTTAATAAGGGCATCAGGGGGAGGGTAACATTTTACAGTTTCCTCCTGCCTGCCCCAATAATAATTGAAGGCTTCCTAATCTCACGATTTCACGTCACGCATCCGTGACATCGCAAAGTTTTATCTTGAACCGATAGGAAGGAAACGTAGGAACGCATAGATGACCAAATTAATGAGTCCTGAATGGTTGAACTGCAAATAGTTATGGTTTGAAAACGATAAATTAGCTGTCAAATGACAGTTTACTTAGTTCTAGTATCTGTTGGGGCATCTCTCTGTAGTTAGTAATGTCGGTGTGTACCAGCGTTCATCATGGAACTGACAGTAAGACAGATTCTAACTTACTTGACCCCTCCTGATAAACATTGACCCATCCCCCATCATCAAGCTAGAGCCGGCACAGGATCACACCCTATCGACTCTTGTATCAAGAATCTGCCACCCCCAGCATTAAACAAGTTTAAAAGTCGGCTCTTTACAAGACCATGCCATTCCACCAGCGGGGTCATCGAATAACGGAGATCTCAGAGGTATAGGCTATGGTAGAGAGCGGTATGAATCAATTGCCTTGTCTTTTAAAGGAACTTAATCACCTGTAAGTAGACCACCATATGTATCCCTTAATTTTTTATTTATTTTCTCTAGTGTAGATCAGTGTATCTCTTGCAACATACTGCATGTGTACACATTATGCTTTTTAACACATGATATTTTTGTTCTGAGAGTATCCATTGTCTGGCTACTCAAAGAAATGAGTCAATTCGAGGTCGATAATTTTTTACCACGGCGACCTCGACGTCTTCTTTTGATGGAATGAAGAAATACAACTAGTTTGTATGGTACATCTTATTCAAAACGCCCCACCGTTTTACAGAACACTTATTCCATTTTTTTATGTTACTTTATTTCGGACTACATACCTTTCCATATTATGTCATAATAGAGAAAGTACATAAATACACTGATCACATGGGAAAAATCGACAGTTGCTCATAATTACAATCCATATAAGTTGACTGACAATAAGAAATATGCCTTAACCGGGGTTTTTTTCAAGTCAAACTGTACATAGTATCATGCACCTTTATCGTATAATTATGTTTTAATCGTATAATTATGTTTTCACTTGTTGAAATGTTTTTAAACCATATATTTGCTTTCTAAGCAGAGCATCAAAACTACCGATCCTATTACCAACAACCTGTCATAATCCAACAGTATGCAGGCTGTTTTGTTGTAGCCAAGTTTAAGATTTTTCAGGGTGCTATATCTTTCATAAAGTTGCGTAACAATTATTTTGAGGAGCATGACAATCAAAGTATGAACATAAAAGTATTACTTTGATCTCTTCACAAAACTTGTTAACTTTGAAGTGCGTCGGCAGCCTTCGTTGTAGGTCCTATTTGATACTGCACAACATTTTATTCGCCACCTTATACGCACGCCGAAGCCGTTGGAACAGGAAATGGCCAATGGTAATTCGCTACTACACAAAATATATTTCGCTCTCATAATATATGGAGTGTGAGAACAGATCGCTTCAACACTGGCGTTCTCACACTACCGGCATACAGGGGACGTTAGAAACATCAGCGACAGACACAACTAACAGAACACATTCAACGGCTGGGAAATCATAGATCTACGGACACTTGCAATTGTGACTCACGAAAGTTGCACAACAATATACCATCAGGTCCATGGATAGACTACGTCAAAAATGATCATTTGTGACTAAGTGAGAACCAAATAAACATGAAGAAAAGACTATGTCGTGGGTATCCTGAAATTTCTTTTGAGTTATTTTCAGAAATATTTTTTAATCGAATGATAACCATGGTAACAGGATAAGACATTCACGCTGAAGGGGCAATGTTGGTTTGCCTTTGATACTCGGTCCACATATGACTCGAAACATTTCACCGACAACAGACATGTTCCTTTTCTCGATACTTGCTCATTGACAGAATAACTGTTGATGCACGAGAATAATTGAATATTCAGAAGTCATCTTGGCCGCTTATCCATATACAATGACGATAATTATTATAAACGTAGAAAATACGTGGGTCAAAGTATTATATGCAATCCTTTTGCTTAAAACCTAATACTATATACGGCATTGATAAGTCTTGCTAAATGAAGTTGACACAAGACGTTCAACAATTTGATGGAGTTAATTGGAAACAAATTGTTTCGAAATAATGACATATCTAATACGATGCGAAACTAGATGTGTACTGAATGTGCTCACGTGTTTAACAACAGGTTCATTAAAAGTAGTACACAGAACAATCAGATATCTGTTATATCATTATTCTCACAGTACTGTCAGAGTTAAATCAATAATTAAAAAACTTTATTTAATATGTAAATTAGCTGTTTATTAACTTGACACTGCTCAATGTTTCATAGCACAATTAGATATTTATCAGATCAATATCTGTAGCAGGTTTCATCAAATTTGGTGCCGTACTTTCAGAGTAATATACCTAATTACAAAGTTCATTAAATATGTAAATGAACCCTTCATTAACTTCACACTACTAAATGATTTACAACACAGTCAGATATCTGTCGGATCAGTATCAGCAGCAGATTTCATTAAATTTGGCTCATTTACTTCGGAGTTATATGACTAATTACAACACTTCATAAAATATGCAAATGAGCTATTTATTAATTTGACATTGCCCAATGCTGCTTAGCACAATCAGATATTTATCAGACCAATATCTGTAGCAGGTTTCACCAAATTTGATGCCGTAATTTCAGAATTATGTCACTAATTACAAAAGTTCATTTAATATGCAAAGGGGTAGACAATTGACATGACACTTACAGTGTCATCATAATGTTCTGAGATTGTCATCTGTGAAAAGTTTCATGAAATTTTGTGCATTATTTCTTGGTATATGTCGACACTGTCATTATTATCTCCATTGGGAAACCATTATATGAAAAAAAAAGATATGTCATAACTTCAGTAATATGCAAGCCACACTAACCAAAATCTAACCAGTTCTTGCAATTCAGTATATGGTACCTGTCTACCAAATCTGACTTGAATCTGTTCAGGCGTTTTTGAGTTGTCGTGTAAACAGACAGACAGACAGACAGACAGACAGACAGACACAGACACACTCACACACACGAACAAACAGATAGACATTGCTATGACATTATCTCGCATGTGTGAACACGTGAGCTAAAAACAGAAGAAGAAAAAACCTCATTAACATTTTTGAATTATTTGGAATGAACCTTGATTTGTACAAACTATTTCCGACAGAGCTGATGGTCAATTATTTCATAGACATCGTTCAGCGGGGCTGTAGACGTCTACCCCTCCCGACCGTGCTGCTACGATGAACTACCAGCTAAAAGGTGATGCTTAAAACTGCGAGTCTGTGTGGTTTTCTCCAAAACTTACCGTTGCTCGCTAGTAAAGGCGACTGCGACTTGCAGGCCCAAACTCTTTTCTCCCTCAGGTACCGGTAAATTTGAACCTGGCACACTTGACCTACACCACAATCAGAAAGAGTGTTAGCTCTGGATCAGATCTCCATAAGTACTTTGACTCGTCGATGCACTTTGTAGATGTCATTTCGGCTGATAATTTCTAGCCTGAATCGTATGTATTGAAAAGGTCAGCACTGTATGCAACCTGAGCTTCAATGGCGAAACGCCATCTCTGTCGATGACGCAGCAAATTCTCAGAGATCTACCAATGTGGGATATTTTTGCGACCGCGTGTTCTTCACCTGTATATTTGTCTGTGTAGATTATTACTAAAACCACACACTCCGGTATTGGAAAGTTTACATGTCAAGGTTTTTGAAACTTTCTTAAACCTCTATACGTCACTGTGCATTTATTTTATTGGGCGTGGAGATTTTTGGGGGCAATCGTAACGGGGTTAAAGGCCGCTTTAGAGCATTTCTGAAGACGTAGAACACATAATCTCGAAAGTGACCTCAAATGACAGTGAGGCGGATACGACGCAAACTCAACGCGCTTGTACCCCAGGTTCACTGATTAGCAGAACCAGCTATGGTTTGTTCCATATAATGTAGTAAATACAAATTATGACACCGATGTCGTTCTTTCCTATCTTAAAACAGGGTGGACAGGATATATTTTTCGACTATCGTTTCAGTGCATTTCAAGTTCCCGATTCAAGTGACTTATGAAGTAAAAGAAATTGAAAATAATTCATCATGAAAGGGTTATATCGTCCATATATCTTTTAACCATAGAGATTCGTGTCTAAGTATGTAATACAATCGTTGCTTGAAGATAAATAATCGGCAGTTTCTCTCCAGGTAAGATTGACGTCCTCATCCCTGTGAGATTAAATGAGAGAAGATGTCGTCCAAAGGCGGAAGTCGCAAACGCAAAGCGGAAACAACGCTAGAGAAGTACTTCCTGATGGCAGCAGAGAAGGGGGATGTTCAATTGATGGAAGAGACTATAGAACTTCAGATGCAAGTCGATGGAGACATTAATTTGAATTTTACAAACAAGAACGGTAAATGTGCTTTACAGCTTGCCATAGAACATGGCCACAAAGGTAATGCAGTTTTGAATATACTAGTATGTCTTCGTTAACTTCAGATGTCACTTTTCACGTCGTGTCCTCTGATATAATGTTATCTTCTTGTCTATGCTAGCAAATGATGAATTTGTCTTGCCTTGAGGTTTCTCTGTGTATCCAATTTTATGTCTACTGGGTGTGCTGTAGCCAAAACGCGAATTTGAAAGCAAGTGGACTAATGACAAGCTCAATTTATGAATGCACTGTCCCCAAATAAACTATGGACTTTAGGGACTATGACATTTTCGCGTGACAAGGAAACTCAAAGTTAACAGCTTTAGGTAGAGTCACTATCAACATTTTTTCCTTCTTATTATTAAGCACAGAGTTTAGTGAAGATCTTTTGAATAGGTTAACTATCAAATTGCTCTTTTTAGCGAGGTTTCAAGAACTTCAATGCTATGTACAAGTAAGTCGTGTATAAAAGTTTTACATCTTGTCTTCAGCAATAATTGATCTGCTGTTAGAACACGATGTGGATATGGATGATTGCCTGCTGTACGCAATTGACAACGATTTCCTTGAGGCCGTGGAGACGATACTGAAGGACGCAATGAAAAAGGTATGAGTACTATAACCGATCGAGAAGGCTCATGAAGTCATTCTGGCGTTATATTTACGGTTTGAAAGGGATTTTACTGTTTTACGTTTAGACCACTCTAGGCTTAAACGTGAATCACAACGTAAAGTATATGACACTGTAAATGTTGATGGAGCCAGATTTTATAACATAAATGGTCCAGCAAAACAAAATTACAAGAATACTTCCGTTTTCCTCTCATTAAGCAGAGAGAGAGAGAGAGAGAGAGAGAGAGAGAGAGAGAGAGGGGAAGTCTGTAGTACCATTTTCATCATGTTATTATTATGTGGCATTGTCTCAACATGCTGTATCAGAAAAGTCATGATAAGGTTTCCCGGTCTTCTGTAACATTTCAGGAACGTGACTTAGATGATCGTGGTTACCCAAGAATTGTCAACAAATCCGTCGACCGTGAAAATGAAGATTTCCAAAATGACATGTGTCCACTGGTACTGGCAGCTCACCGTAATCACTATGAAATTATACAGGTCAGACTTTTCTCTAACTGGATATAGGTGAAATAGTCGAAATGTACTTGTAGATTTCATTAGAAATAAAATTATTAAATAAACAATAAGTTGACGATTAATTATCGTCTCAAAGTAATAAATCAATCATTAATTGATATTTCAAATTATTTATAAACACTGACACGTTGGTGATAATCTTCACCTCGTATGAAGCTTTCGAATTCTCATTTTAGAAATGAAAGTTATATGTGCTTCTATACCAATATTTTAAAATGATTATTTTTATTTCCATATCGTGTGAAGACGCTTTTAAATCACGGAGCATGTGACATCACTCTGAATGAGAGGGAATTCGAGTCTGACGACATGGAATGGCAAACTGAAAAACACACGGTGGAACGGTCACTAGGTCTGCTAAACTTCTATGAAGCAATCAGCAGTCCTGCCTACATCTCTATCACTGAACTTAACAAATCCAGTAAGGCGAAGAGGCCCGATGAAAGCACAAAGATCAGAGAAGATAATAATCTAATTCGTGAAAGCCTGGAAGAAACGGAAACTTCTTTGTCGGAAAACGTAATGGTTAACTTAGAGGGTGTCTGTGATCCGTTTGGAAGAGCCTTTGAGGTATGTGCAACGTGCAAAATATTGATACGCGACAGCTGAAGTTTAACCACCTGACAAGTTCGGCAGCTAGATAACTAGCTACACAGACAGAACATGGCCGGTCAGAGCGATAATTAAGCGTATACTGATTTCTCTAATTGGTGCGGAAGAGCTGACAGCCAAAAAAAAATAAAGGGTCAACACGCAAGAGGCTAGAATACAGAAAATTTAAAGGGAGGCGGCAGACAGAGAGACTCGATGAATAAACAGACTTGATAGCAAGATAAATAGAAAGCTAGATCATTAAAAGGTAGACATGCACATATAGACTCTAGATAGACTCCAGATAGACTCTAGATAGATAGATAGATAGATAGATAGATAGATAGATAGATAGATAGATAGATAGATAGATAGATAGATAGATAGATAGATAGATAGATAGATCGACCGATCGATAGACAGACAGACAGACAGACAGACAGACAGACAGACAGACAGACAGACCATGGATTACATCCATGGACAGACAGACAGACAGACAGACGGATGGATGGATGGATTTATGGATGGATGGCTGGCAGGGTATTTTCATGACTTAAGCACGTTTCTTGAATGTTTTATCAGCTTTCATCAACTTTGAGAGACATGAGCGAGAAAGAATATGAATTCAGCAAAGAATACTTGCAGCTGTCGGAACAGTGTGAACAATTTGCCGCGGATCTCCTTGGACAGACACGAGATACCAAGAAAGAGTTGCGTACAATTCTGGCACATGATTCTAAATGGAAGACAGAAGACGTTGTAAGTGGAGATCGTCCTTCAAAAATCATATACGCCGTTGAAAAGGAACAGAAAAGGGTATGTATTTGAGTCATGTGACAGATTATTCCTGTAATGATGGTTATCATGTGCTAGAGTTGTCTTTTAATCTTGTAATATCTGCTTGTTGGATACTTCCCTAAAACAAAAATCAAAACATGTCACAGCTATGGGTTTGTCCACCTACCATCCTCAAATGATGAAGGTTTTAACTTGAATGTTCTATGGTACAATAAATGTCGAGAGCAGTGAAAAGGACGATGGGTCTTCATTCAGTGACCTTTAGTTTTAAAACATCAAGTCAGAAACTTAAGCTTACCAATTCTCAAAACTTGATGTGCATACAAGAGGAAATGAAACTTTAATGCTAAAACATGTCGTCTGCTTCTCTGTATATGTTTCTCCAAACAAGACGACAAATCAACGAACCGATAAGATCCCGAGTTGGAAGACTGTTATTTCAGTTGTCACAAAATTACGTACCCCAAAGTCCCTAGTTGTGGCGTATACGAGCATTCTGCAAACCTTCAACATTCGAACATAACTCCATAATGTTATTCAAATGTGATTTGTGTTTATTTATATCGATTAATTCAAAATGGCCGCCAGGTAAATTTCAGCTGAAAGATTATTCAGCTCTAATACTGCTTTCCTCTCTTTCTCGTAAATTGTCTCCTTCACTCTCGTTGGCCGATCTTCCATATTCTTTCGTTTAGTGTAGATTCTTTGTGATCTCACACTCCTATTAACGTTTTTTTTTTCTCTTCACAGTTCGTCGCCCATCCTCATTGTCAGCAAGAGTTAATCACTCGTTGGTATGGAAACGGTTCTCTGAAACACTGGCGAGACAAGTCTACGTCTCGTAACATCTTGATATCCCTGACCATCATGCTCTGCTTCCCGGTCCTCAGCCTGGTGTATTTTTTGGCGCCTTATGGAAAAGTGAAGAAGTTCATGCGAACCCCGTGAGTTCCTTGTTTTAATTACAGTCGTACTTCTAAGACATGTTAAACTTGTCATGGTAGTCGCGTTCAGTACGGATGGTAGGAAAGAGAATGCGGGCTGATTCAATCGAATTTGTCACCAACGATTAAAGGGAGGGGGGTCATCGGAACTGCCATCAAATGTCGTATGGCACCCGTACGGCTAATGCAAACACTATATCCAAAATACTTTGTGATTGATGACAGATAGAATATGTTTGTTGTAATTTACATCATCAAATTTAAATGTTGCAACTCTGCTGACTTGATGCATCCCGATATCGTGCATGGAATACATTGTTTGTAAACAAGAAAGTCACATAAGCGCAGTTCTGATGACGGCTTCCCTTTAATTTACTCGTGGGGAATGCAAATTTATATTATTGCCTGCATACAGGGGTTTATGTGCCCGAGAGTAGGTGACAATTTGCCTGACGGCAGGAGAGCAAATTGTCACCAGCTCTCCTGCAGCTTACACTGCTTTCACCCAAATCTCCTTTCATTCTAATGCTTTTTTACAGATACGTCAAGTTTTTGATGCACACATCATCATACCTGTTTTTCCTGATGTTTCTGTTCATGTCGACCGTAGACTTCAGTACGCTTGGCATTGGTAACTACATCCAGCGTTTAGTCACCCAGCAAATGGAAAATCAACAGCGTGGGCCGCCATTCTCCGCGCTTGAGAAGTTGATTTTTGTGTGGATTGTTGGTAAGCATGGTATTATAAATATTTCCCTCAGTCGCCATCATCTGGTGTCAGCCTAAATTATCTTACACTGGCAACCAACAAAACTGTTCGGCCAAAAAGGTCTTCGCTAAAGACTGCCTTGATTATATCGATATCCGCCTTGAGAAAAGAGACTGTACATGTGATGATACCGAAAGGTAAAATGTACACAAAGTGTGCAAATTAGGTACCTATTCACAGGATGTAACACGCTATAGGAATTTCTTTGATTTAAGTATGTTAGTATGTAATTACATGACGAGAACAGAGTCGTATATGTGTAATTACTTTAGGAACTCTGGGTAGGGTCACAGATTTCCAGGTTTCTACATCGCGACAAGGCTTGTTTCCAACACCATTTCTGCATGTCTTTCTTTGTCGTGTTAGCAATGACTTGGAGGGAGATCAAGGAAGTCTGGAATGAAGGAATGACTACTTACATAAACGACCCTTGGAACTGGATTGATTGGGTGCAGTTGTGTCTGTATTGGTTCTGGGTAGGACTGAGAGTATGGGCTTACATAGAGGTAACCTTTTACTCTTACTTTTGGTAGAAATGGCTCAAATTATAAAAAAAAAACTTGCGACATGTAATAACGTCCTCTGTTACTTTCTTTCGAAATATACAATATTATTCATCAGGTGAATTAACCGATACGTCATGTACGTATTAACAAACGCAGCTATTGTAAAATGTTTTAAAAACCGCTTGATTTATATAACGTTCTGGTATAATTATCTTAGGCCTACTCTCACTTACATAATGCATTACATAGCAAGATATGTATCAAATGTGCTGATTATTTTTAACAGTGGACATTTTTCGATGATTTTTTTACAACTGACCATAACATTGCAGTTTAGTTTTGTTGTTTCCACTATTCCCGATAACGCTTTTTAAATCATTTGATATTTTGTTACCTTGACCATGTGCTAAAGTTTATTGGCGTGTTTTGTTTTTCATGGGCATCCTGTTATCATTCTTTGCCATTTGGATAACATTTAGAAAGACATACAATACAAAGCATATCACGGTCATACGTGTATTAAATCATTTACAATCGCAGTCTTTTATGAAATTGAATGAGATAAGGGAGTGTTATCACTGTGTGGTAGATCATAAGAAAAAGCAACGAATGTAGACAAGTATATTATTTTTCAGGTCGCGTTAGAGCGGAACGAACACGTCGTCAATGATACCATACCGGCAACTACTCATTCCAGTTACACGAATAGTTACATACTGACCGATACTCGGCGATTCAACGAAGACGGCGATATTATTTCAGTAAACGATGACCTAAATATGCCGATTAAAGACAATTTTACAATACCAGAATATGAAGAGAGAAGTTCACAGAATTCTACTGCCTTGCTGTCGACTGGCAAGGACCAAAATGCTACAAGCAGCGGTAATTCCATGACATTATCAGGCAAAACTGAAACACATAGACATCCTCCAAGTTATGCATCTCAACGCTCTACGATAATTCCGCAGGATATTGTTAATCGTACACCTTCACATGAATCTCTGCCACTTCAGGTAACCCCTCTGGAACCACTACCACCACCACCACGGGTGAATCGACCCATACAACCAAAGATGACCCCTCCATCGCCACCCGGGCGTAATCCCCCAACGCCACCGGGAGGTAATCCTCCCACACCACCGGTGGGTGGTCCACCAACAGGGCCTGGGGGTGGTCCGCCAACAGGCCCTCCATGGGGAAATCCCCCGCATACAACCACCGAAAGGCCAACAACACCTCATACAAACCCCACTACGAAAGTAACGACAGAACACATAGAAACACCTCACCCTACGACGAAATTTACGACAGAACAAGTCCCCACAGAAGTAACGATGCCAGGGTATACTCCGCTTAATAATGCCTCTCTTGTAGTCAAGGGAATTCTAGATCACGTGTCTGACGAACACGATGACACCCGCACACATGCCGAAGAATTAGCATATAATGTGACAGGCTTTGTACTGAGAAACATTTCCCAGATCCTACAAGAAATCGATTTTCCATCAGAGTGCGAAGAATCGCTTGCAAACGTCTCCCAGACAATCGATGCCCTCGCCAGCGAAATATATTACTGGCTTCCAACGCCTCGGCCAACCCTCCCTGATGACTTGGAACCTACCGACCCCGCCTACGATGACGTATCGTACTCGTCTCCAAGGAGTGAGTGGGACTCATCGGAGCCAACGCTGCTGGCGGACTGTGTCCTGGCATGTGCGACGGTCATCAGCGTCATCAGATTTCTACGTGTGATGGTGATAAACGAACACGTTGGTCCGATGCAGATATCTTTCAGCAAGATGATTGCTGACGTAATCCTCTTTCTCATGATGTTCAGTGTGCTGTGGGTTGCATTTGCACTCGGCATGACTCAAATCTACTGGTCTTACGCCGCTGACGAGGAGATCACGTGTTTAAAGGAAGGTGGTTCACAGAGTGACTGCAGCAAGCAGCCATATGGAACGTAAGAAACTGTCTTTTGTTTTTTAAATATTGGAGTTGAGAGGTAATTAGGAAATTTGAGTATGTACGTATGTATGTATGTATGGATGGATGGATGGATGGATGGATGGATGGATGGATGGATCAATGGATCAATGGATCAATGGATGTATATATTTATGTATATGTGTATGTATGTATCTATGCATGGGTCGTTGTATGGAGTATGCATGCATGGTTCTCAAAGTTGCTGCGTCTACGGTCAATTACATGTAACTAGTATCGTATTTTTTACTTCCAGCCTACTCAATTCCATGGCGACGTTATTCTGGTCACTGTTCAGTCTTGTCGATCTCGATACTCTGGAAGTGGAGCCCGACCACTCGTCAACCGAATTCTTCGGGGAATTGCTCTTTGCGCTCTTCCAGCTGACCGCGGTCATAATACTACTAAACCTGCTTATTGCCTTCATGGGTTCCACATACGAGGCTGTTTCGGTATGTAAGAGTTTTATTCAGGAATCTATTTGAAACTCCATACCCATCGGTTGCCAGCAAGACTCTTTTGTCAAAACTACGGACCGATTTTATTAATTCGAATATTTAGTTCATGAAACTACATCTGACATATTTCAACTTGTCATCAGCACAGAACCGTTCCCCTTGAGGCGTAAGTAGCAACAAAATATGGCAAAATTAGGTAATGCAGTTATTAATTTATACTTGTACATGAATAAGAGTTCCTAAGATATCGATGATTACATGTACACAATATTCCAGAGACTATGAGACGACGTTTACGAAAGGAGTTTGACTTCCATTATACTTGAAACTTGCATTGTGGAAAGCGGGGTCAAAAACAGTTCCGTAAAGGTTTTGGGAGCAGGTCATTTTCCCCTAGCAGTTGTTTGCACCTCGCATTACACCAGAACGAAAGCATGTTTATTTCTTCATAATATGAATACTTGATATGGGCATTTTTTGTTTTGTTTTTTATTTTTTTCTGTTTGGAAGTCGTCCTGATCATGGCCTTTTTGAACCCCGCTTTAAATTAACTGTAATAGGATAATGCTGACGTGGAATGGAAGTTTTATCGCTCTCAGATGTGGATGGCGTATTTCAGACGAGGGGCGACTCTACCGGCCCCGTTCAATGTTATCCCAAGTCCCAAGACCATCGCCAAGTTTTTCCGCTCTGTATACTACAACGTCATCTGTCGTAAGCAAGGCGCAGAGCGGAAAAACGTAAGTCAGTATGCTATCAACCATGGTTCCAATTTCCACCCTCAGTAAATCATTGTGGAGTATAGTGATAGATTTAATTTGCTGTCAAAAGGAAGGTATCAAAGATGTCTTCACATGAAAATCATCGACATGAATGGGATAAGTTTGGCACATTTAAACAAAACGTCTGATTAATGATCATGCTACTGAAGGGTTGATTACTATAATGTCTTACATCTGCACTTCTTAAAGCTCCATAAGTTTGTGGCTTTTGATAAATTTCCCATAATATTTGTTCTATTTGTAATGTACACCTTTTTCGATACTCCTGAAATCATGTTGATATGCCCTATGTTCAATCGACTCACACTGTGTGTACTGTCCATTCCAGTCCTGACTAGAATTCATTTGACAATAACACTGCAAATCGTGCATAATGTATGACTGTAGCAGGGCTATTAAATCCTATAAATTTCAACAAATTTTCTGGTGGAGAACAATAGATTGTATTTGTTTTGGAGAACAAAAAAGTGGTGATAGTGTCAACAGTTAGAGCTATTGTGGCCTACGTATTGAAATATCTACTTTTTATACTTTGTTCGCAGAAACACAAAGCAATAATAAATGCGAAACATGAAGATTACATGGCGAGTATTCCTTGTATTTTTGAATCATTATCTATGTCATGACAGCATACACAATAAACCAGCACGTAACACAAATGCGTACGTATGCGTACGTATCTATGTAAATCAGTCTGTCTGTCTGTCTGTCTGTCTGTCTGTCTCTCTGTCTCTCTGTCTCTCTCTCTCTGACTATAAATGGCAAACACCTTCAATGATAAAAGAAAAAGTCATATAAAAGATCGTGTAAATATCTATGCCCAGTGGAAGCTCACCATCTTTGCGCACACCAAGGACATATCTAACCTCCGGGTATCTAACAACAGTACCGATTCCTGGTTCTCGTATAAGCTTTTGCAGACACTGTTGACTTTTCACATGTGCCATTCCTTTTTTTGTGCTTATGAGTTTGTTCCGAGAAAAGAAAAGTCACAGAGAGACCTATGCCTTTAACTTACGAAAGCACATCATCGTTCCTGTATGGCTGAGTAAGGTATACTGTGTATATGTCTGTCTGTAATGCTGATGCATACTCTTTCTTCACAGAGGGTATGCCATGCTCTAGTGCAACGCTATTTCACAGCATCCAGAACAACCCGTGAGGATCAATCCGTTTCCCCTGGTGATTTGATGGTCGTCAAACAAGACATCTCAACATTTAGGTGAGGATACACCAATGACTGCTTTCGCTACGGATGACAGTGTATTGAAATGGGGAAGGGGCAAATGAAGAAGTAAACATAACAAAATTTTATAATCGTTCAAACACGATTGAAGGTGACTCACACACAATGACACTCGCACGTTTGATTCATTTCCCCTCTCGAAGATGAGCAATGGTGAATTGCGCAATGTATTAACCGTTCAGATGTTGTGTCCAACCAAAGTAAACCACAGTATAGACACACAAAATGTTTACAACAACAAAAAAAGTGATGCACAAATCATCGGTTTAGAAAATTTCCTATCATGCACTGTGTATGACCAACCAACAATTCCAGCATTTACATAGGTAATAAGAGACAGATTTGTGGACACTGTCAGGTGGACACGGATCTCGACGACATAAACATACAGATTCATTTTGTGGCATCGAAACGTTACACTTATTCATGATTATTAAAATAATTACGATTTCATCGTTCTAGATTCGAAACGTATGGGATGATGCAGAAGCTCGAGGGCGCTATACGCCGGAGCTACGAAGAAACCGAAAGAGTGTATGAGCATGTCCAGATGCTGGAACGCGCTGTCATGGCCAGCAAGCTTGAGGACAACGAACTAATGAAGGCACTCCAACAACAGTTGTTACAATCCACCGATCAAAGCAAGGAAAAGTTCCTGGGCCTCGAAAGACAGTTTTCCGAGACCCAGGGGCGTCTCCTCCGGAGCCAAGCAGGGGCTACAAGAAGCAGCATGGGCAGCAATTTGTTCAGACAACTTGGGAAGGAGTTAGGAGAGATGGTGATGAAAAATAAGCATGAAAATTCCATACCTATCCATCAATCTCTGCCTCAAATTAGAGAAGACGGTACTTCCAAAAAGATGGTCGAAATCGCGGTTCAGACTGACGAGCGTGGAATCGCGCAACCGTCGCCCGTGGCCTCGGAAAATGAAACAATAAAGGATGGTTACCAAGCCAATGGAGAAGTCGGTGTCATCAATCACGGGTTCGAGCATGACCATGGTGACGAAGTGGCGATTGCATTACAAGCAGAAATGATTACCAACGCCATCGAAGTTAATGTAGACACAAAGAGACCACAGAATGAAGAAGATGTCGGGGACTCTAGCCAATCAGAACGGGATGCTGGTGCCGATGCCACTATGCACCAACAAGGTACACTTCCGAGACAACCGAGCCTCGAAACTCGCCTCCTTTCTCCGACGTACGCTCGCTCGGAAAGACCCGAAAGTCGTCGAGTGAAAAAGATAATAGAGGCGATTGATCTCGTGAAAGATCCGGCCGCCATAGTTCAGGGCGACGATAAGGACAGGGATACTAGGGAAAGCATATTCGACGCGAAAGGAGGTCTGCGCATCAGTGGAGGTGAATATTAGTAATCTCCGTGCGGTAGTTCACATATCATGCGATATTATCCTGTTGAACAAATTAATCTCATTTCGGTAAATCCAAGCAAGCCAACCAGATTCATTCACCAATGACAGAGATGAACTGCAATCGAGACATCCGGAATTTTCTAAAATTGAGTACATGTACAAGAATTTTGAACTTTTTGATGATATAAAAACACCAAAATCGACGTCGTACACTCGCCGTGCACAGTGCTTGATAGCCAATGTTGTATATGCTATTATGGGTTCATCACTTGTCTATGCGTTTCCTATAGTCGATGTACAGAAGTTTTAAAGAATCGTGTTCTCGCTCACACTCTTCGGACGATTGTTGTAAAGCTGTGCAAAAGGTGGAATTTGTTTGACGTCAGCGCGCTAGGTTTATCTGAAAAATCTCGAAAATAAGCAGTTGTGTAAATGACGTCAAACTGGTCATATGACGTGACGTCCGTTCGTCTCCTCGTCTGCTATGTCCACGTGCTAAAAAAACCAGGACGTATAGTCGATAGTTTTATTAAAATATTTTAAAGGTGGTAGAACAAGATATAACAACAACAAGATATAATGAAGTGGCAATACCAAGAACATGCAAATATCATGGGTAATTTAAATCTTGACAAAAACATCGGCGGAATGAACCGCTTGTGTGAAATCTGTGATTAAAATTTGAGGATCAGGACTTCCAAGGATGGATATTAGGTCTAACTGCTCTCAAATTTATATTTTACCCCATTTGCATATATAATTAGTTTGTTTAGTAAACCGCCCCTGCTCGTAGGTTATGACGTCAAACAAAACTCAAACTTTGTGCAGCCTAATCGCGATTGTTCATGACGAGTTTTCGTTATCGACTGGTGCTGTGTTTTGTAGTTCTTTCTAAGCGTAAGCTTTCGTGACAAACAGCTGTCAAGAGGAGAGTTGACTGATTTATTGCCTTGAATCTTCGCATGTATTAGGTGCATCATTCACTGTTTATAAAACCCGGCTGTTCAGGATGCTCTTCGAACTTGTGCAAATGTCAAATGGTATCAACGACTTATTTACCAAAGAAACAAGATAAGAAAAGCTTTACAAGTATTTTAATTAACATGCTTAGCCTTTTGCTCATATGTCAGCTCCAACAAACTCCCGAGAGACTGTTTTCGGAGAAAACACGTTGTCATTCGAATATTATTCAGAAAATATCTTCTGTACAGTCAGTAGTTTGTCAATATTTTCGACTTCATCGCCGGTTTCAGCCATTTTCTTTAGTGCAAGCTTCGCTGTGCGTCCTTAAATCAGAACACAAAGATGTTCAAGTGCAAGTGTTACCGACTCGAAAAAGATACAATCTCAAATGCTTAAAATGGTAGATTTTGCCGCATTAGTGAAGGAATTGAAAAAAAGCAAACGCGAACATAGTACTTGCACCCTTTTGTCAAGTAACATACGTGCACGAAAGTGCATCAATTTAGGCCTTTTAAAAAACTCAACTAGTTCTCTTGTCTATTTTGTGCCAATATTTCAGAATACTGTAAGACCAAGCCTCTACCTTTATTAACGGTCGATGCACGAAATCGTCAAATCTAAATACAAAATGCATGTTGGACCAGTTTAATGGTTTCATTTCAACGCGTTCTGAACAATAAGATGAAAACTGACAAAGAAAATGTCACATGCAATCCAAAGTATTTAGTCTAGATAAACCACGTCCAACTTTATCGCTGTTTAAACCTGCTGTCGGAACCTGGCAGTCAGTGTTGATTGTATCTGTTATCAATAACGATCATCCATGGTTACGCACACTTTGTACTTATTTTTCAAATTAAACCAGTTTTCAGGACATGTCAGAAAAAGGTCATACGAAGTTTGTGAGTTTTGATAACTCTTATCGTATTAAAATTCCAATGACACAATTAAGTGATAATTTACTTCAATTAGTTTTTGATAAGGGATGGTCTCTGGTTGACCTCAGATGCTTCATCGGGTCATTTGACATCCGAATCTGATAAGTTAAAAAGTTTTAAATGTAATGTTTTTGGTGAAATTATGGTGGATTCTTACAGAGTAGTTTTGATCTGAAGAATTTAATTGATAATGATTCAATATCATACTGTACTTCAAAGCGTGAGTGTATTGGGTGCGTTACATGCGAAGCAAAGAATTGTATAGCAAATTTCATGAACATGTGACGGTGAGTGCTGCCTCAGGTGACAGCTATTGCTCGTGATTGGTCGCACGTGGGTAAAGATTAGCTGTAATATATGATAAGATTTCGACAGCCGGCCTAGGGAGAGACCAGCATGTAAAAAAATTATCCACAGAGTGAAAAATACAGCTCCTTTCCTTTTTCAAAAGATGACTGGATAGTAGTGAAGGCTGAAAGTCAAGAAAACGTAACACGCACTGCCTTGCCTTGCCCGAACGAAAATGACACAGTCCCGCTCAGACCACATGACGCATCACTGCATAGTAGTCACACGATTTTCAGCGAATCGTGACACGTTCTTGATACAGACAACACAGACGACCATCTTCCAGATATTTCGTTGATTCGGTTCTCTTGTAAACCGGTTTTCGGACACAGGGCTGTTTAACTCAAACTCTGTCGCCAGACCAGAAATGACAGCTGATCATTATCTGTCTGCGATCAACTTTAGACAGCAATGGTGACGTCAATTGCCAATAACCGGTGACTTGTACTATCTTCTTTCATTCATAATGACAAATTACAGGAGTATCCTAACGAGGAGAGAATTGAAACACACATGTGACCCCCATTAATGTTAAAGTATATTGGTTTGTCTCAAATGAAGTTAGTATTGTTGAATTTGTTATCAGAACCGATCATTTTCTGACTACACTTTGCACCTGTTATCATTCAAATTAAGTCGTTTGTCAGGAAATGTCATCACGTAGGAAGTCTCCATAACACGTGACTTTGCAAAAGCGCCATGATTCAATAATCATTCATTTTAATTGGTGACAAAGCTCAAGATTTTCTTATCATGTTGATTAGACGTGAATGTAACTGTTGCTTATGGCAAGGTTTGCACCCAAACTGCTCTGCAAATGTTACTTTGACGGGATATTTCTGATTGAGTGGACCTCTTATTGTATAGAGCTGGCATGAAAGAGTCATCAGCCACTTTTTCACATTCAGAATTCAAAACGACCCATGCACATGTACACCCCACGGTGATTACATATGAAATAGCGAATGTGAACCAGATTCTGTTAATTCATTTTGCAAGAAACTTTGGAAAGTCTTGATTTATGACGAGCCATTTCAATAATAATTTCGCACGTACAAAAGACCCAGCTGTTAGACCCGGCAGCTTGCTCTGCAATTGTTACCGTACCCTTCAATACATCATGCCACGGTAAAATTAAACTTCATGATGAAGTTGGTCTGGTACAAAATATAGCTACAACAACCACTTGTTAAACCACTTTTGTCCTCCATCTCCATATTTTTATCTTGTATTATTTTACTATCGTATTATTTTACTGAAAATCAAAAGCAAGACCAATTTGGAGCGGAATGAGTTTGTTCGTGTCTCTTTATATGGATGCTAATAATAAAGATATGTACGGTGAGTCCCTCTGATATTTGTCTACTCATTAATTTTTCGGTATAAATATCCCATTCAACTAGACTCTCATCATCCGTCAGACCACCATCCTATATCATGTAATGTAAGTCATAGAATTAAAGTGGTCAAAGTCAGAATAGGGCAAGTTTACGGTAGAACGTAGAGGTTGTATGGTTTTGGACAATCTATTGTCAAATATCTTACTGTGCATGATGATACCATGTCC